>ML807008.1:28906-68419 GCA_009831015.1 Picea engelmannii | reverse complement strand
TTTATTGTAGAGAAGTTCGAAGGTGACGGAGACTGCAAAGAGCAAGGAAAGAATGGGAAGTTCTGAAAAGTAGTTGGATGTGATTCAAAAAAGGGTTACGGGGATAGTTAGGAAGATATCATGAAGGGGGAGTTCAACGACCGGTTTGTATATTTGTCGAATTTTGGAAAAATGACTAAGTATGGAATAGGGAAATTGCTAATTTCATGCGTAGCAATAAGATCTTATATATAATTGCCAACTGCTAATTCCAAAAGAACACCGTCATAGGAAAATACGACTACGAACTGAATATTTATTCAACCTAACAAAGGGACGATTCCCTAAAGAAGTTTGAACAAATGGAAAAGTATGGAAAGAGGACAGATGGGCTTCAAAACGGGTTGACAATAGTTCCAGTAAATATGCGAGGAATGGGTGGTTAAATTGTATTTCTCAAAAGTTTTCAGTGCAAAAAATGTGCATCACGAAAAAGGGCATGATAGGTGGACCGTAATACGGAAAAGGGTAAAATTTCATGTTTTGGAAATTTTGAATGCAAAATGTGTAAAACGAAAGAGATCATGAAAAGGGCATGATAGGTCGACCGTAATACGGAAAATGACATGATCTAAGAATGGTTGAAAATTTGTATATCTATCAATTTGTATATATCAGAGCTACGAATGTTGTTTGGAGGTCTTGGAAAAGTAGAGGTGTGATGTTGATGCAACCAGCATGGTCCTCCTGTCAATTTATATATGGCGGAACTTTGGGTGGCAGTTGTGGGACAGGGAACAATAGAGGGTCAATTTAAAGAAAGGGGAAGCAGTGGTTGGAAACGCATGAATTGAGAAAATAGAAAGGCGGAAGACATTTTTCATAAGTGGGAATTGGTTTCAAAGAAGCCCCATTGTTGCAAAATCATGATCTACTAGTTATCAAGAAATGTGTTGTTGAAGATTACATTTTATTGCAATGTGCATGTGCATTTATGTTCTTGATACATTATTCCATGAATATAACATACCAACTGAAGCAGTGAACTCTGTTTTGTACTAATTAGCATTAAAACTTAATAATTGCATCTCTAGAAACAAGAAGAATGACTTTGCTGGAACATTTTACATTGGTATTAGTAAACAGAAGATCGAATAAGTACGAGAGAACTGAAGTATGCCAATTAGAACATGCATGAAACCCAGAAAAGTGGCAAAGACGAAGAGTCCAAGGCCAAAATTTCATAATTGCAAATCCATTTAAAAAAATAAGAAAAGTATTGAGTACTGTACATCTATGCTTAGAAATTGGATCCAGTTCTTCGGTTGTAAGCATTGAAGGTATCTGCGACAAACACAAGCACAGGTTCCACAGTATGAAAGATCCTTCGAGTTTTCTCCTCGATTAATCATCCTCTGCTGAAATTGATATTTTTCATAAGCTTTGCCTGAGGAAGAAGACTAAAATGGTTGCAGGGAAAGTGGAATAGACCTTAGTTGAAACTGACTCTTCATAGTCCAAAAAAATTCAGTAGTATAGCTTGCACGTGCAATTACAAAGGCCCAAATTAGTCCATTATGGGCAGAAGGAGATGACTAGTAGGAAAATGCATTGCAGCAACGAAATTTTTGCACATGATACCCAAAAATGTTAAACAATATTTTTTTGGCTTGAAATATATCTATGGAAGAATCAACATATGATTTCTTTACAGTCAAACTCTTCTTCCCAAAACGAACTAATTTGGAACTCTGGAATTCCTACTTTGGTGGTGCAAAGTGGTTGTGGCATTCAGTGTCCGTTTTTTTTTTTCTTCTGAAACTCCTTTGGGTGTTTTCATGACTGCGATCACTGAGATAGGAAGGTCCGTTCATTATGGTTCATTTCAATTTGGGCCCAAGAGTGGGAATATTTTATGCATTGCCATCATCCATTTTTGTATCATCGTCCATCAGATCATCTTCTTCTGGCTTGGAATTCATGGCATAAAGTTCTGTGACAGAAATGACTGCAAGTGGGCAGGTTCTCTAAGAAACCAAGGTTGGTATCAAATTTTTTGGCTTGAAATATATGTCTCGGTGTACCAAGGGACCATCTCGTTTTTTTCTCGTGGCCAGAGAGAGATGAATAGTAATAATATGCCCTAGAATAGTGGAACCTGTGGCCATTATGCCCCAATGTGTTGACTGTGTGTGGAGAGAACTGTCGGCACAAGTTATTAAGAATTTTCGTTTTCTCGAGACAATGTTTCAAATGAAAATCGAGGAGGGATAATATAAGCCTCCGCAAAGTATGGTTTAATGTGTATCAATGGAATATCTCCTCGAGCCTTTCGTTGATCAATGACAATTTCCAGGGTTCATGTGGAATGAGTTGTGACCATCACAACTCACTAATTGCAAAATTAGAAAAAAGTGTGGAGGTCACGGTGACGACAAAAAGACATTAAGAAGCAGAAATTTCTTAAAAGCACCAACCCATTGGTGGAAAAAAAAAAAAATATTGCGTCGCCTTTGAAATGAATACTTGGAAAGTATAACATGCTTGTGCGCAAATCTTAGTTTAATTCGTACTAATGACAAATCTTCTTCAAAATTCCGTACATTAATGAAAATTGTAACGGTTGCTGCAGGATGGCCACTAGCATTAAAGATTAATTATTGCATATGGAAAGTGGTCAGGCAGGTTACAAAAGAAAAATGGAAGAAGATATACCCAGGAGACATGAAGGCCCGATGGTTCTCTGCCTGGTGGACGGGTTCTCGGCCTGGCAGGCTGAAAATTGAGCCTCTATTGTTTTGTGTCCTACAAATAGCACCTACACTTCTGCGAGATACAAAATGATAGGCGGAGTTGCGGGTTGGTTGGTTCAACATTGCGGGTTGGTTGGTTAAACATGTAATTTTATAAAGTATGGACATCAGATTGTATAGAACATATCTGAATCCGTGATTCCATACTTGGGCACTTTTTGTTTCACGCGTTCGCGGCCTAGCGGGCTGAAAATTGAGTATCTATTATTCAGTGCCCTACAAATAGCACCCACAGTTCCACGATATACAAATTGATAGCGGGATTTGCAGAGATGAGTTTCTATATAAAGTATAGACATGATATTTTATACATCATATGCGGATCGCTTATTCCATACTTAGGCACTTTTTTTATCATGGGTTCACAACCTGGCGGGCTAAAAAAATACTGAATATTGTTCTGTATCCTACAAATAGAAGGAAGATTTCCGTGATATACAAATTGACATCATGACCTACGGGTTGCTTGGCTAAACATTGCATTTGTATTGTTCTAGAACATATGCGGATTCTTCGTTCCCTGTACTACAAATAGAAACCACATTTTCGCAATATACAAATTGACAGGAGGACCTATGGGATTCTTAGTTGAACATTGTATTTGTATTTTTATAGAACATATGCAGATTCCTCATTCCATACTTGAGCACTTTTTGGATCGTGAGTTCACGGCTTGGCAGGCTGAAAACTAAGTATCTATTGTTTCGTGTCCTACAAATAGCACCTACACTTCTGCGATATACAAATTTACAAGCGGGCTTCTGGACATAGTCTCTATATAAATTATGGAATGAGATTTTATACAACATATGTGGATTCCTCATTCCATACTTACGCAGTTTTTGGATCTTGGATTCGCGGCCTGGCAGGCCAAAAATAGAGTCTCTATTGTTCGGTCTCCTAAAAATAACACCTAGATTTCTGCGATATACAAATTGACAGCGGGAGTTGCGGAGATGAGTCTCTATATAAAGTATCGACATGAGATTTTATAGAGCATATGCGGATCCCTATTTCCATATTTAGGCAGTTTTTTGATTGTGGGTTTGCAGTATGGCGGGTCGAAAAAAGAGTCTCTATTGTTCCCTGTCCTACAAATAGCGCTGAGATTTCCGCGACATACAAATTGACACCAGTCGCCACAGGCTGCTTGGCTGAACATTACATTTGTTTTGTTCTAGAACATATGTGCATCCCTCATTCCATACTTGGGCACTTTTTTGGATCACGAGTTCGCAGGCGGGTGGGCGGGCTGAAAATTAAGTATCTAATGTTTTGTATCCTACAAATAACACCCACACTTCCATGATATACAAATTGACACACGGACCTGTGGACATAATATGTATATAAAATATGGAATGAGATTTTACACAGCATATGCGGATCACTAATTGCATACTTAGGTAGTTTTTGGAGCACGTGTTGGCGGGCGGGCGGGCTGAAAATTAAGTATCTATTGTTCTGTATCCTACAAATAGAACCCACACTTCCACGATATACAAATTGACACGCGAACCTGTGGACATAATCTGTATATAAAATATGGAATGAGATTTTACACAGCATATGTGGATCGCTAATTGCATTCTTAGGCAGTTTTTGGAGCATGCGTTGGCGGCCTGGCACACCGAAAATAGTCTATTGTTTCATCGCCTACAAATAAAATCCAGACTTCAGCAATATACAAATTGAAAGGTGGACTCGGGCTGCTTTTCTGAACATTGGACATTTATTTTCCCGTTGCGATCCTGTATCAATTTCATAGTTAGCGATATTTTTTGATCTGGGGCTCTCGAGTTGTCCGCGACGTATAAATTAACACGAGTCGCTACATAATGCTTGGATGAATATTGCATTTCTATTTTTCTAGAAGATAGGTGGATCCCTCATTCCATACTTGGTCACTTTTTGGATCACGGGTTCGCGACCTGGTGGGATGAAAATTAAGTATCTATTGTTCTGTATCCTACAAATAGCACCCACACTTCCGCGATATACAGATTGACATGCAAACCTGGGGACAAAGTTTGTATATAAAGTATGGAGTGAGATTTTATATAGCATATGTGAATCACTAATTTCATACTAATTGACAGGTGGACTCGGGTTGCTTCGCTAAACATTGGACTTTTATTGTGTCGTTGCGATCCTGTATCAATTTCATAGTTAGCGATTTTTTTTTATCGGGGGATCTGGGACTGGCGGACTGGTAATTGGGCCTCTATTGTTCCGCGTTGTACAAATACATTGTTCTACAAAATATGCGGACCTATGGGTTGCTTGGCTGAACTTTTCATTTGTATTGTTGTAGAACATATGCGGAGTCCTCATTCCATACTTGGGCACTTTTTGGATTGCTGGTTGGCGGCGTGGTGGGCTGAAAATTAAGTATCTATTCTTTCGTGTTCTACAAATAGCACCTACACTTTTGCGATATACAAATTTACACGTTGTCTTGTGGACATATCCTCTATATAAAGTATGGAATGAGATTTTATACAACATATGCAAATTCCTCATTCCATACTTAGGCAGTTTTTGGATCGTGGGTTCACAGCCTGGCCAACCGAAAATAGTGTCTATTGTTTCGTCTCCTACAAATAGCACCCAAATTTCCGCGACATACAAATTGACAGGAGGAATTATGGGATGCTTGGATGAAAAGTGCATTTGTATTGTTCTAGAACATATACAGATCCCTCATTCCATAGATGGGCATTTTTTGGATCACAGGTTCATGACCAGGTGGGCTGAAAATTAAGTATGCAGAACCCTCATTGCATACTCACAAGTGGACTCGGGTTGCTTCATTGAACATTGGACTTTTATTGCCCCGTAGCGATTCTGTATCAATTTCATAATTATCGATTTTTTTCTATTGGGGGCTCTGGGGTTGGCGAGTAAAAAATTGGGCCTCTATTGTTCCCCGCTATACAAACACATTGTTCTAGAACATATGCGGATCCCTCATTCCATACATGAGCACTTTTTGGATCGTGGATTCGTAACTTAGTAGGCTTAAAATTAAGTATCTAGTTTTCCGTGTTCTACAAATAGCATCTTCACTTCCACGATATACAAATTGACAAGCGGACTTGTGGACATAGTCTCTATATTAACTATGGAATGGGATTTTATACGGCATATGCAGATTCCTCATTCCATACTTGGGTAGTTTTTGGATTGCGGGTTGGCAACCTGGCGGGTTTAAAATAGAGTCTCTATTGTTCCCTCTCCTACATATACCACCCAGGATTCTGCGATATACAAATTACCACGAGGACTCGGGTTGATTCCCTGAACACTACACTTTTAGGCATTTTTTGGATGGTGGGTTCGCGGCTGGGCGGGCTGAAAATAGAGTCTCCATTGTTCCCTTTGCTACAAATACCATCCAGACTTCTGCCATATACAAATTGACAAGAGGACTTGGGTTGGTTCGCTGAACATTGCACTTTTATTGTCCCGTAAAAATTCTGTATGTATTTCATATTTAACGATTTTTTTTTATCAGGGGCTGTGGGGCTGGCGAGCTGAAAAATGGGCCTCTTTTGTTTGGGCTCGTGGGATGAAAATTGGGACTTTATTGTTCTGCGCTGTACAAAATCTACCCACAACTCTGCGATATAAAAATTGACATTGCAGTTTCATTTAAGGTGAATTTTCTTTGTATCCAAAGCTGTCACAGCATGTACACACTACTTGCCTTTTTCTGTAGATATGTTTCATAGGACAACTCTGCCAACTCAGGAAGAGAATTTTGTAACAGAGGATGCCTGATCATACAATGCACAATTGTGTTGCCCACGGTTCGAATAACACCACTGAGGCAATGTCCATAAATATATGGACATTTTTCACCGCATCACAGACAATCAATCGTATCATCAGTTATCAAAGTGGAGGCAGAGACAATAGAATGGCATTTTGCACAAACAGGCTCAAAGGGGGTCGAGTACACATTGGCTGCAACTAAAATACCTTCAACCTAGGAATGCAAGCAAAGTAATTAATACATTGAACAATATAATACACAACTGCATCCCACCCTCCCCTTTAAAACAAAAAAAAAAATTAACAGCTGCAGAAATTTGTTGAAGGCTATTTCTATAAGAAAAGAAAGGATGATTTTGTAAATGTATACGCACAACAATTGTAGAGCTAGCTAGCTTCTCCAGATCCTTTACTGTATCTACTCACAACTCTGTTACAAACATTGACTGGGTTGTCCAAAATATCGTCTCTCTAGGATCCTTCTTTTTTGCTATCTTTTTTAATAGCATAAGTGGAATCTTTCCTCTATGCAATTGTTGTTCCATTGACAAAAAAAATCTGAATACATATCGAACAATTGTAGCTGCAACATGGAACCGTGCAATATTTGTGTAACATATTCAACATACATGCAGAAGTGAAAGTAAACAACAAAACTAAATATGAAAAACGGTACCATTTCCTTCTCATTGTCCGACTCTCCATCCTTTATATGGATAATGTGTTGTGACCCAAAATTCTTGGCCAGTGTGACAGCAGCCCCAATCGTTCCCATTGGGTATATATCAATGCTCTTTGCAAGTTGCCTAATAGTTGAGTCCGGGAGGAAGAAATATTATGAACAAATAGGAGGAATTTTTTCCACAATGCTTGTTTCGTTGACCAAAATAATTCGATCGCAATCACCACGGTCATATACTATTTTCGGCAATATATTAAAATTTGTAATGGATATCCCATTACATGGAAATATCTTTTCTTCATGTTTCTGGACAAGTTGTGGAGGAACAGTTAGTGTGACTGTCATCATGGCGTCCTTGTATGTCATATCAACATGCATAATGGGTCTACTTTTTTTTACCTTGTCCAAGTAGGTGATATAGACAACCATTATGTCCTCGACGAACACCTGTCTAATTTGGCGGCTGTTGAAGGCCTTTATTGACAATACTTTGGATGTCATAACTCTAGACCTGAAGACATTTTTTGATCAGGAAAACTAAAGTGAATGGTAGTGTGCTACAAGTACACGCATACTTTTGATGAACTATGGAGCCAGAATTTCACAACGACACCTCTTAGTCTGTGGAACATGCAGCAGGTTCGGCGTCTCGCTCGTACTTGTTGATACTTCTTGCGAGTTGCAAACCATGTATTGCATATGGAATCAACATATTCGCCATGTCATAGATGACTATATAGCCCGAGAAATTTGTCTAGTAAACATAGTAAGAGCAGAGCGCATGCATATTTACCTTTGGCCTTGTTGGTCCAGCGATGTCTCGGATGACTGACTACTCATGGTCGTCTCACTAGTCCAACTTTTTCTGAGGCAAGCATTTGCAGATGGACATCAGGACTAAGCAAATATATTCATTCTATATTATATGCCTACACCTGGTTTGTATCTTTAATTTTCCGGCACACTTGGTATACCTTTTAGAAGATTGTACGAAAAAACCCTTTGTTGTTGAACAGAAGAATTCATCTCCCTATCCAAGCAAACTGTTTTTTCCAAGGCATTAACGCGGAATATGAAATTGACAGGAAGGAAAGTTAGTTTGAAAACAGACATGTAAAACAAAAAGAAACAGGTCTATTTACCCTCCAAAGAGTCCTTCGTCCTGTCCATCCATTTTGTTTGTTTAAATGCAGTAATGCAGCGCAAACACAACAGACATGCACTAGCTTAGTATGCAAGAATAAACGTATGCAACCAAAAAAACTTACCATGTAGGAAAGCATGCAACTAGCTTAACACATATCTAGGCTATAAATGAAATACAAAACAACGCAATATGAAACAACAGTACGAGCATGCACCTTTCTATATCCTCTTCAGCCGATGTAATCGAGACTCTCTCCTTTTCTCCAGCTACTCTGTTTGTTTCAATTTGGGAACCCACAAAATTCAATGAACATCAATGGAAGTTGGTATTCAGGGGAGAACAAGCAATATGTACATAGAGAAAAACCGACTCAACGAACAATCTACAAAGGCAAAAACATGAACCTTTTTGCTTCTCCATCCATGGCTGTAAACATGTACAATTTTTTTCCATGGCCAAAAATGTATTACAAGGCCCAAAATATCATGTAACTGCATGACCTCAGCTAAATGATTTCTTCTTTTCCCTGGGAATTTATCCACATATGCCCTCTAGCCATGTTATTTATCCTCTACATAGATTGATGTGCACACGATACAAGTTCTCAGTTTTCCGTGGCGAATTACCCACACATGCTTCCACACATGAAAATATAATCTTGCAGAATCTTTGTTGCACATATCATATGTCAAGAACAAGACAAATTGCATCCTGCGCACACCAATCTATGTAGAGGAGAAAGGACATGTCATATCATATCCACACATATGACCATACATGGTTTATAAATGTACCCTACATACATATGCTTTATTCCAACAAAAAAACAACGAGTATTGTAACTTCACATGTAATCCTCGAACAATTTTGCATGCAACTATTTTCTTTCATGGCAGGACTGCAGCACCAGGAAAATCTAATAGAATAACAAATCTCGACTCCGACAGACATGGAAAATAAAACAATTGCATATCCACTGGTGGGTGCAGGGGCTGAACACTGTAAAAAGCCCCAAAAAAAACAATAAAAATCCAAAAAATAAAGGTCCAACCACCACCGTTGCACCCCAACCCTACAAGGCCGAATCAAAGAAAAGAAACCAGCAAGGACCAAACCAGCAAGAAAGCACGAAGCGGCCGAACTGCACCCGCAACGCCCCAAAGCGCAAACCCCAACCAAACAAATAGAACCAACAACACGGGAACGAATGAACCAACAAGAACCACCAAGCCAGTGAACAGCATATGTATCTCCAACGATTACGAAACTGCAACCCAAATAGAAAAGGAACCGGAAACACACAAGGAACATGCGACTACAAATAAGCAAATATTCTTACTTGCTAACTGCAAACTAAATAGAAAACAAGGAATACAAAATGAAACCACGGCATCGAAACTTACTCCAAAATGATGAAATGCAGAAGCACAGCTCGAATCACCAACGAAACAACAACAAGCAGCAACCGAGAAACCAGCGAACAAGAACCACTCACTGAACCAATAAACAATGTATGTAGCCTCAACGATTATGAGGATGAAGCATACAATGGCAGCAACCGACAAACCAACTAACAAGAAGCAGTCATTGAACCAGTAAACAATGTATGTACCTTCAATGGCAGAACAAGGACGAAACATACAATGGCTATTGAACTGGTGGTAGACAATCAAGTGCAAATTCACTGTAACTGTATAGAAAATTTTGAGGAAAAATGTACTCCGAGAACCATATTTACATAAACATTTAAGACTCTCAGGCTGTCTAAACACCTCACAGAATGCAAACATTTAAGTTGTCAGGGGTGTTGCAGAACGTCATGTCATGTGAAAATTTATGCAGTCATTCCTATTGACGCATCTTGGAATAAGTGTCAATACATTTCAAGAAATATACATACGCCAAAGACGCTATAAACTTTGGAATTCGCGATCACTACAAAGCTTGGATATCAAAACTTTTCAATATTCTTATTACATATCAAAACTTGGAGATATATTCGGGTAGCAGAAAATGCTAATACAAACATTCAAACTAATGCTAGCATTAATCAACCTTGAAGCAAGATACAGGAAAAATATATGATTAAGACATACTGACTACGAGGAAAACTTTGGATATGTTTCCATATAGTACATTGGGAATAGTGAAGCTCGCAATAAGACCTCCAATCTCTTATCCAATCAGATCAGTAGATATATGTTACTTTTTGGGGTCAAAGGACAAAGTAATATGCAGTCAACGATTTATTGATTGCTATAGTCCCTCTACACCTATGACAAGGACTAATAATAATAATATTGTTCATAGATATATGAGTTAGAGTACACTATACATTATAATAATTACAGATATAAATACCATTTAAGTGTTACACTGGCTACTTGATTTAAATTTTATAACCCTTTTAAAGTAGGATTTGTATAAGTAAAATTATAGTTCCAAACATTTACTAGACATTTTGATTTTTTTTTAAATTTGAATTAAAAAAACTTACAACATTCCAAGAGTAAATAAATAGAATGAGCGCGCATCCAATATGTGTTGGCGTAGTTGAGAAGCCACATTAAACGTGTACTTTGGCTTTATATGAATGTTGGTTTGCTGGGTAGTTGGAAATTGAAGAGTGGCTTTAAATGCAGGAGTAAGCGAATTTTAAGCAAATAATTTTTAGATTTTAATGTTTTATTTTTTTAATAATTTTAATAAGATTTTTTACCAATTATTGAATTTATAAGTTTTAATAATTGAAATTATAATATAGAATTGTTTTTAATTAAAATAAAATTTATAAATTTATTTAGAAGATTAAAATTTATAAGTTAATAATAGTAATAATAATTTAATTTTAAAGTTAAGGTTTAACCACATCAAAATGATGTATGAGAGTATCATATTTGTAGAACAAGAGATTCCCTCTTATTAAGATGTATATAATTTTATTATTAAATTCACAATTTTTAATTATTGATTATATCATATAACATATAAAAAAAATTACTTTTTTAACTCTCTAGCAGTATATTGATTTGTTAATAAATAGAAATTAAAAAGTAACTTATAAGAATCTAATATCATTTACAGAAATGTTTTTAAATGAATCTCAAATCATTTTTTTTTTTTTTAAATGAATCCAATATCATTTGTTTTTAATGATAAAATAATTGTAAAAAACTTTTTTTTTTTTGATAATGTTACTTATATTTTAGAGAGTTGTATGAATTATTTATTATTTTAATTAATAATTAAATTATTTTTATAATCTAAGACAATGTCATTGTAGAAGATATTGAGAATTTGGTTAAATATTTTGTAAAAGGAAAAGTTAAAGAACTTGAAATTCATAAATTCAATTTTACCAACTACAAATCAATTTTAGTTTTATTTTTATTTTTTACATTCATAACCTTTTTAATTTAGCTACGAATCCAGCCCCGTATGGGGTGATAGGTGGCGAAGGCGCGCCAAATGGCCTCGCACTAGGCCGGAGAGTAAATGTTGGAGGCAGTCGTCCATAAAATGCCCATTACGGATGCTGGCCAGCCATTACAGCCCTGCAATGGATGGACTTCTCCCGCGAGCGAGGATTTATGAACTTGGCGAGGGTAATGTTAAATGCGGATATGGGAATTCGCAGCTTGATTATTTGTTTTTCTATGCTCCGGTCTCGGCTCTGCTCTGTATCTGGAGGTGTTGGTGCAGCTTTGTGCTCCTGGCGCCCTGGTACACAAACCTTCCGTGGAATTCTGAGGCAAGTCCCTCCGCCTGTGCTCTCAATTGGCTTCCCTCATCTCAGCCTGCGTGTGCATCATGACTAAGAAGCGTGGTACGCCTCGGCGGGGTTCTTCTTGGTACGCTCGCAAGGAACAGCGACAGCGTAGGGAAGAACTTGAAAGGGCTCTGGTCATAGCTTCCTCCCTGTTGAGAAAGAAGACTTGTGAAGAGGAGAAGGTCCGGCTCTCAGAAGTTGCCGAGTAGGAAATTGATCGTGGAACCATGGATACTGTCATGCTGGAGGGCAGCAACGAGCAACTGTACCCGGCCTGCATTGTTGAGGAGGACCCGACTCTGGCGGACTTTCCGACCTTAGAGGCACCTTGCGTTACAGAGCGGTCTGACAGGGGTGAAGGTAATCTAAATCTGGGTCTGGACGATGAGCCTCCTGGTTGCATTGTCGAAGAAGTCCCTTGGCAGAACCTGGAAGATGAGGCTGATGCTGGTGGTGCGACGGGAAAGGAAGGGTRGCAGGACGACGTGAAGGGCAGTTCGCCCGAAGCTGAAGGCGATGACATGCGTGGCTCTCTCCGTGAGGAACACCTGGCCTTGGTGTTTGAGCTCCGAGGCCACATGGCTGACCTGGAGTTTCGTGTCCGCATCATGGGCCAGCGCTTGGACGAGTTTCTGGATTTCTTCCCTTTCGTTCCAACTCGGCAGTCTCATGCCTTCACGGCAAGCTCCACGCGGAAGACTAAAGCAGGCGACAGGTCACCTTTCCCCTAGGTTTTTCATGATGCTATGGCTTTTTAGTTTTATGCTTATGTTTTATGTTAATCTAGACTTAAGGCACCTGGCCTGGTTTCCTACGGGCATGACAGGTGCCATCAGTTTACAGTTGTTATAACTATACACCTATGCTGGTTTCCGGTTTTCGGCAGCATTTTGGTTGGTTAAGACTCTGGACTTTGTACACTCTGTTACAGTTTTTTGTTAATATATAATAGCAGGCTCCTCCCCTTTTTTATTTAAAAAAAAAAAATTTAGCTACGAATCCCTAATTGATATAAAAAAAAGTCTTATTACCACTATCTTTAAAATTGATGACAAACATAACTATCTAAATTATAGGTCTATATAACTTGTGTTATTGCTAAATTGTATAACTTGTGTTATTGCTAAATTGTATGACTTAGCATAAAAAATAAATATTGACTCATCTCTTCTAATTCATGATAAGAAAGCCATAAACAATTTGGTTTTCGAAGCTAACAAATTGGTTTTCCAAGAAAAGAGAGTTGAGAGACAAGTTGGTTTTTGAAGTTGGGACTTAACTTTAGACCACTTAATTATGATTATATTTATAATTAAAGATTCAAAAAAAAAAAAAAAATAGTTGTTTGTTGTTTTATTAGCCTTAATTTTTTTTTGACAAAATCCTTAAAAGAAACCTTTTAAAGGGAATAGAAAATGTTGGGATTCCTATTGGATTGAGCACTACAATAATAAGACTCCATAAAATGATGATTGTAGAGTTTAAGAATAATGAGTACTACATTATAAACAAAATAAACATACATGCTTTTAGATTATAATATGTTCAGTATATAAAAAGTTACATATAATCCAAAATATGCATGAAATAAAACACATCCATTTAATGAGATACCTTTATGGAGTGTAATTGATTTTCTAAGAAATGAGAAGGGTGTGTGGGTAATGACATTTTAATGTGTACAATTTTTATTTTCTTTTCTCATATGGAAGTTCAACTTTTATAATTGCTTTGGTTCAAGTCCCTTAAATAATTATAAATTATCCATATACTATAATTGCTTTGGTAAGTCGCTTAATTAATTATAAATTATCCATATATTGGGAAGTTGTGGGCTTATTACTTTTTTGTTTGTCACCTTCATCATAGTCACTAAATGACACCACACCTTCAAATAACACAAAAAAAAATATCCATAATAAAAATTGGTGAGTTTAAACTTAAAACTTTCCAAAATATTATACTAGTTTAAACTTAAAACTTCCCAAAATATTATACTATTCTTAAAATCACATAGATCCATGAAACAATATAATTCAATATTCCTTATTACATCTATTGATAATCACTATATTATTTAATAAAATAAATATGAAAATAGTAAGGAGCATTACATATGATTTTAAATCAAGCCTAGTTAATATTATTGAAACTTTGAAAATGACATCACACTCTAACAAGTGTTGCATGGCAGCATAGTCCCTGTTAGGTTGGGATGGGAGTAAATGTGACCTAGTACAGACACGTGGCTAGAAAGTTGAAATACATGTGGTTTTCCTGTAGAACATAGTATTCCTGAATTAGTTCTTCTTGAAAAATATAAAAAATTATCAACATTTGAAAGGTTGTTGGACACAAAAAATTTAGCATTACCGAAGTAGTTATCTTTAAAACAAGGGCTCCTGGACAGAAAAGAAATTGAAATTTATCAAATTATAGGTTCCTGGACAGCATAAACTATACACACCAAAAATGTAATTTATAAAGTAGATATTTAGTTTTATACATACAAAATATGTACTTTTATAATGGATCGCGGGTTGTCATGCTAAAAATGGGCCTCTGATGTTCTATGCCCTACAAATAGCACCGACAGTTCTGCGATACAGAAATTGGGCCTCTGATGTTCTTTGCAATACATAAATCGAGAAGTGGAGTTGCGGACTATAGAAATTCATCAGAAATAAATAAATTATACATACGAAATATGTACTTGTATAAAGTAGATATTTAGTTTTATAGATACAAAATTTGTAGTTTTATAAAGTATGTGGATGAGATTTTATAGAGCATGCATGGAGCCCTCGTTGCATACATAGCCAGTTTTTGGATCGCGGGTTCTTGGGTTGGCGGGTTCAAAATTGAGCCTCTGATGTTCCGTGTCCTACAAATAGCATCGACAGTTCCGCGATATACAAAATGATAGGCGGAGTTGCGGACTATAGAAATTTACCAAAAATTAATAATGTCTATTATATAATAGAATAGTAATAATGTTTGTTACACCGAATTAGTTTTCTTTAAAACTAAGGTTTTTTTTTGGACAAAAAATATATGGCATTGCCGAATTAGTTTTCTCTGCACACGTTTTGTAGAGCATGCACGTAGTGTTCATTCCATACTTAGCTAGTTTTTGGATTGCGGGTTCTCGGGCTGGCAGTTTCAAAAATGGGACTCTGTTGTTCCATGCCCTACAAATAGCATCGAGAGTTCCGCGATATACAAATTGACAAGTGAGCTTGCGAACTATAAAAACTTATTATAAAATAAGTAATGTCTGTTACATATCTCTAGAAATTACATCAACATTTAAAGCATCAACATCGTTGAAGACCAAAAAATTAGCATACAATAAGAGACAAGAAATGTAGCATATCCGAATTACTTTTCTTTGGAACAAACAAGAAGGTTCCTGGAAAGCCAAAATTTAGTATAAAATAAGGGCATTGTCGAATCAATTTTCTTTGGAATTTATAAAAAATTAATAATGTCTGTTACATGTTTCTGGAAATTTAAATGTGTTTGTCATATAGACTGGGATTGGGGCTCCCGCGGACCATAAAAATAAATAATTGCTAGAATTAGGAACGTCGAAAGAAGAAGTCTGCGACAGTAGAGAGGAAGACCTGAAAAGAAAAAATCGAAATTTATGAGTCTTTGGTTACAATTTTCTATTTAAAGAGGACATAAGTGGATTGATAAAGAAAAGAATATGACAACATAGACTTAAACTGGATTGATAAACAAAACAATATGGAAGTATAGACTTACTATGAAGCCGATGCGTTTTTGTTGCTGTCGTCAATGGGAAATGGAGTCCTATTGACCGGTTGTTTCCCTTCCTGGACGAGTCTGTCCATTCTCTGTTGGAACCATTCTTCAATGTAGCTTTTCATGGGGGATGTGTTGATTTCATCCTGGATTTCTATGTCGTAAAGCTCATTTTATAATTTCCTTAGATCCATTGAAATACTATGTAGACTTTGTTCAATTTCTTCATTGTGTGAGGCATAGTCCAATACCCAACGCTCGTGCTCATCTAGACGATGTTCAAGTATGTCGTAAAAATTTTCAAAAGACAACCCCTTTAAAATATCAAATTGTTCCTGGAAGGCTTCTTTGGTGACTGACAATGATTTGAGAATTAAGTTAGGATCTTGAACCTCATTAGTAGTTCCGACTAAGTCCATCTGGAGAAGGCTTCTGAATAAATCCTCCTTTTCTGATATGACTTGCTTACATGATTTGGCAATGAGCTGCAGATTGTGAACTTTCTTTTGCCAGCATGCTTTTACTTTTTTGGTGCGCTTTGGGGAGGGGAGTTTCTCCTATCTTCTTTTCAGTTTCGATGTGTTGATGGAATAGTTGGAAAAAGGGTCCAGTACCTGATCACATAAAAGATTTTCATTTTTAAATTCGCCTCCAAATGTTCCAGCAAATCATTGGCCTTCTTTCCGAAGGAAACTAAATTTTGCGATGTTTCCCAAGATTCAGTAACTACCTGCATTCTTTTGTTGATGTTATTCTCTACAAGGGCTCTAGAGAATGCAAGGAGGGTAGAGGATAGTTTCATATTCTCTACAGTGGTAAAAGGCACGATTTTTTCCAAAGGACTGGAAAATTATGGTGTTGCAATGAAAGCCTGCTCAAATTCGTTGAGGTGGTGTTTCAGATTGGCATGATCCGTCTCCATTCCTCCAATAGAATCACGAAGAATTTAACTGGTTACCTGGTGAAATGGGAATATTTGGGACGATGACATTTCACTAAAGTCAATCTCTGTGCGAGATTTGACTTTCTTGTTTGTTACATCTCTCTTTTCAATGACCATACTTTTAGATTGGCTGTAAAAAATAACACGCTGGATTACGAAGGATTCATCTATGTCAAATAACTCGGTCTCATATGTTTCCACCGTGGACGACCCAATTGTATGCATGTGCTCAGCTTCAATTTCAAGTTGCGGTTTTCCACTTTCAATTTCGGGTTCCTCTGCCTGCCCTGCATTGTTCTTTCTCTTCTTCGTCAGTGGAATTTTGTGAGAACTATCAGTATTTATGCGAGGAGGGTTCTTATCTCCTCCTCTGCTTGAATATTTCTGGGTTTCATTCTTACTGGGGTGGCCTGTCGAATCGATGCTCCATGATGTTGTGTCTTGGGAGTGTTGGCGGGGGACTGGGTACTCTTCTCACCAGATAATTTTCCATGTTTTCTATACAATTCAGTCGTGCTTTGTAATGTCTTTGTGTCGCAATTGGCAGAAGCATGATTATTGTCGACACTGTCTCTATCTTGGGTCAGGTGTCTATGGATAAAAGAGGTGTTAAATCCAACACCCAATAAATGTTCTCAAAAAATGCCATTAGGGTTGAACCCTTTTAGCTTTTCAGGGTATGTTAGGTTCAATTTCTTGAAATGGGTGGAAAACTCGTCAATCTTGTTGATGTTTCTGCACACAAAGTCTCTGACTTTCTAGGGCAAAGGAATGAACTATTTTTTTTTCTTGTCATGGAAAAAATGCAACCAGTGGTTGTATTGCCTTATTATTTCTACAAAAAACATCTTGTCTGTGATGTGGCATGGAAGGAAGACACGATTTTCCTTAGAGCCAAAGACCATGAGGACACTGTGATTTTCCTCTTGCTCAAGTGTGCCCTGCTTGTTCAAAAAATTGCTTGCCTGTCCAGACATCTGCGGAGCATCTTTGACTAATAATAAATCTTTGAAAATTGAGACAAAGCCATTAAAAACTTCATAAAAACAATGGGAGGCCTTGTGTTTCCACAGGGCCTCATGCCAGAATGTTACTGGGTCAAATCCATAGTTTATTTTAGTGGAAAGAGAAAGTTTTGGAAATGAGAAACACTACACAATTGTGAAAATCAAGTAGAATGACATATAAAATTTATTTGATTCTTTGAATAGTGACAACTGGGAATAGAGCTCAATGGAAATTAGCTTCCCCCAATCGAAAATGTATTGTTCCTTGACTTTGAAATAAAAAATATAAATAATTATATGGGAAATGCTTGTTGTGGACGCGTGTCCCATTATTCTTTTAAACAACCAAGCAATTTCCCAAAATGGTTTTCTAAAGGAACTTAATTGCAGCCTTGTGATTCTTCAGGAACTGTTGTCGGGTCTTCAAGGAAGTCAGTTAATATGTCCAACCCGTTATGATTTTTTTTCTAGAAACTGCTTGCAGTCTTGTCCTATGAACGTTAATGTTGGTTTCAACAATTTTAACATCTCGTGGAATACCTGAGGTGACAAAGAAACAGGAGAATGGTCACGTAGTGGAATAATTTTTTGGCCTGGAATATATTTTTCGGTGCACCAAGAGAACACCTCCTTACAATCAAAAACCTCAGGGACACAGCCTACATGAGAAATTCTAGAGGTCCAAATCACTTCATTCTAGGCAGAACGGGATGAATAGTAAAAGTATTCCCTGGACCACTGGAACTTCTGGTCCTCTTGTGCGAACATATTTACTGTATCTCCACAAAACTATTGTTGACCTGTTGCCATAAGTCTACAAGAATGTTTATTTGTTCCAGATGATGAATGAAATGAAAAGTTGGAAAGGATAATATAGCCCTACGCAAATTTTGTTTGAAAGCGTGTGAATGGGAGATGTCCTCCAGACTTTCGTTGATTAATGAAAATTTGGATGGTTGTTGCATGATGCGTTGTTAACATTAAACACTGCTAATTGCATACATAGAAATTTGAACATGGTGGATATTGCAATGAGCGATTAAGCATTGTAGATTTCTTGAGCAACCCAACACGAGGATTCATGTTCGAGATGAACAATTGATAGGGACAAAATAAATCTCCACACATCTTGGTCTAATGTGTAATAATGGGATATCTCCTTGAGATTTCCACCCATTAATGACAATGTTGGTGGTTCCTGCATGGTCAGCTGTTAGCATGAAAGGTTTCTAATTGCATAGTAAGAAAGTACGGAGGTCGTGGGTAGGGAAAAAAACTGTTACAAAATAGGGTTGCAAGGTACAATCGTTGAAGGTGAGGGCGCGAGGGTCAAATTGTATGTCTCGTAAATGTTTGAGTGCAATACGCGTAATAATGAAGAGGGTATGGTAGGACATCCGGAAGGACAAGAAATTATTAGGGATGGAAGGCAGCGAGAGATACTTTGAAACATTTGTGAGCAATGGTAGAGTAAATCTTCTGTGCTCGACAAGACTGTGCTAGAATTGTAGATCACGAAAGTTTTGAGTGCAAGATGTACATGACACAACAAGAAGCAGAGTTTGAAACCGTGAATACCAACCGTGGCCATAAAATTGGCCAAGTATGGAGAGCAATAGCGGTCGGTTAGATTTATCGTGTGATTATATAGATGGAGATAAAGATATCTCAACCCACCAAGGCTAGAACCCGCGTTTATAGAAAGGAGACTAAGTATATAGCCACAAAGCGATAATACAAGGGAAGAAGAAAAGGGAAAAAGGACCAACGAATTCACGGTGGAATTGTAAATCACAGAAATTTTGAGTGCAATATTTATATCACGGAACAAGAAGCAACAGAGTTTGAATGCGCCAACCCAAAACACTGACTAAGAATTGGAGGTTTCGTGAACCCGTGAACAAGGGGATCCAAAATAGGGTCAGAAGGTCTTCCCAGAACATGTGAGGTCCCGATGGTCAAATTGTATCGTTCGAAACATTTGATTGCACAATCTATAACATGGAAGAGGGGATGATGTCGGAACCGGTAGTCAATTTCTATATTGCGAAGGGCTAGATGCAAAATGTTTTGTATTGTTGTGTGCAGTTGTTACTTGTAATATTTATTAGTAAGAGAATAACCAATGTATATTAGGAAGCACATTTGTGAACCATGGTATAGTGAAGCTTGTGAGTTCGAGGAGCCCAGGGTAGAATTGTAGATTGCCAACACAGCAACCGCGACCATAAAATTGGCTAATTATGGAAAGAAATAGTGATCGGTCGGATTCCTGGTGTGATTATATAGATGGAGATAAAGAAGTGAGCCTGCCAATGCTGTAACCCATGATCATAGAAAGGAGACCAAGTATATAACAAGAGAGCCATAATACAGGGGAAGAAGAAAAGGGAAAAAGGACAAAGGAGTCAGTGGTGGAATTGTAGATCACGGAAATTTTGAGTACAAGATGCGAACCCGGTAGTCAATTTGTATATTGTGGAGGGTCGGATTCCAACTGAAGTACTGACAAGTAATTTGAAACATTTTTGAACCGTGGTACAACAAAGGTTGATGCCAACCCGAAACAGTATCCAAGAATTGCACAGTTACTGAACCCGAAAAAAGAAGGATCAAAAACAGGCTGAGAACGTGTCTGCAGAAGATGGAAGTGTTGGAAAATGTTTAACAGGTAGTGTATGCTTATCATCGATGGAAAGTATAGTAGTGAAGATGGCATGAGTACAGGAAGAATGTAACAGATGGGCATCAAAAGTATTTTAGGAAGAAGTTGCAGAGCAAGCTCGATAAGTTCAGAAGAGATAGTGAAGAGGACTGTTGGCAGGTTTAATAGGCAAAGTGATCTTGTCATTGATTGTAGGATCAGAGTGTGCATCGATGGAAAAATAGGAACAAAGTAAGCTCAGGAGGAATTAGCATAGATTCGAATGCAGTGCGTAGGTGTGCACCAGGGACGAGGTTAACTCATTGCCAAAGCTCAAGAGAGATAACGTACTTAGGATCTCAGGTGGATCAAAGGTCAAGGCCTTTGACACTTAGAAATTTTTCTAAGTAAGGAGGATGTGTAATCTCGGGCAGGGAAGTGACATTGATCGTTGGATCCCATTTAAAATTCCCGATGACCGTCAGATCTGAATCCAGACAGGAGGAGCGCAAAGATGGAGGACAGATCTCTGGCGTTAGATCCGAGTGCAAGGTCTGATCATCGTTGGATCAAGAAGAACCTACACATTCTTTAAAGTGCAATATCGAAGCGGTGGTCCAAATCCATTTCAGAGTTTTGGATATTGCGGTTTCGAATAGCGGAAGTTAGAGTGTCGAAACACTTTGCAACAAGAAAACCAAAATCGTGATATGCGAAATCGCGATATCATCTGAGTCGTTGAATCTAGATCAGATTTGGACCGTCAAATCATAGGACACGTGGCGAAATATCGTCATGTCGCTGACTAGAAATTCAAAGGAACAGGGTTCCCTAACCTCTCAAATTCGCGATATGCGAAATCGCAAAACTATCTTAGCCGTCAGATTGAGGTTTGTTCTGGACCGTTGATCCAGCTCCATCTCGGAGTCTCGCCTATCGCGACTTGGAGTGATGAGAACCTCCATATAAGGAACAACGAGATGCGAGATCGCGAAAAGATCAGGACCATTGGATCACCAAGAACGTGAACCGTCGATCTGAGCTCCATCTCAGAGCTTCGCCTATGGTGACTTGGAGTGACAAGACCCTCCATCATAGGAATCACAAGATGCGAACTCACGATGAGATCTGGACCATCACTACACCAAGATTCTGAACCGTTGGTCTAAGCTCCATCTCGGAGCTTCACATATCGCGACTTAGAGTGACGAGAACCTCCATCACAAGAATCGTGAGATGTGAACTCACGATAATATCTGGACCCTCAATACACCAAGATTCTAGACCGTTGATCCGACTGTATTTCGGAGTTTCGCGAATCGTGACTTGGAGAGGCAAGAAACATAACCACGGGAGTGTCGAAGTGTTGAAACACGAAATTACCAAATTTAGTTGTTGAATAAAGGTTGTGGTCACAGCCCTTGGTCATATCGGCGAGATATGGAGGAAAGAGCTAGAGAAACCAAGCTCTCTTTCGGGGATCGCGACTGGGAGTGTCGAGACACTTGGTCACCCGAATGTCGAATTTTCGAATGCCGAAATGCCGAAATGAATGCAAGATCGCATGGAACCAATCCAACGGTGCAGGTGAATTTGAGAATAATCAGAGGGCTAATATTGCTCCTCGCAGTGTAACTGCTAGAAACCATTGATGGTCTCTGCCAGAGAATGCGAAGAGACTTTTGTGTGATTTCCAAAGGAGCTGAAGAGTTACATGGAATCTGCCAGTGGAATGAAGACGATTCGTGGAGGAAATTGACAACTAGTTGAGGGTTGGAGATCATAACTGAAACAGAAAGGATGAGCTCGATTGTAACAGAGAAGACAAAGAGTTTCAACTGCGAGAGAGGTTGAGGAATCTTAGCAGAACACCCAGTGATGTTGGATGTGTGGTGGGAACCACGAGAGAAGATGAAGAGTTGCGATGATGATCAGGCAGAGCACTCGAGATATGGAGGAAATTGTCGCGGTATGAGCATGTAGAGGAATGGAGAATATTGCATGCACAAGGTGCACAGAAGCTATAAATACACGGTACAGAGAAGAGATTGGGTTGATGTTGTTGCTAATGTTGTTGTTGCTGTTGGTGTTGGTGTTGATGCTGGTGTTGTTGTTGTGGTTGCTGTTGGAGTTGTTGTGGTTGTTGTTGTTGAAGGTGATTCGTGTGTGAAGAAGGAGGGGAGTACAGCAGCTGAATTGAATAGAAGAGGAATTGTGCAGTGAATGGACATGGCGCACATAGCATAAAAAGAAGAAGAACATACAGTGCAAGTCATGTGTGTAGGAAGGCAGTGAGGCAAACAGAGCAACGAAATGTAGCAAAACAGTGATGAGTCTGGTAAGCCATTGTTGAACGTTATATCACTGTAATAAGTTTCAGTAGAAAAGATTTTTATTTCAGTGTGGAAGAGAGGTGCTAGGGAGGACTGTTTTCCTCATAGGTTCAAGTGGGTGCTTGAACACAGGGAGTTGTAGCTTCCATCTGGTTTCAGCCAGAGAAACCAGGGTGGCAGGGTGGTGCAAGGGAGAACTATTGTTCTCTGTTATACAAGTTGGTTGCCTGTATGATTGGAAGTTGGTGCTTCCATCCAGTTGGTGTTGGAAACACTCAAGAAGTTGGTGTTAGAGAAACCAAGGAGTTGGTGCTTCCTTCTAGTGGGTGCTAGAGAAAACAGAGAGTTGGTGCTCTCAGCAAGTAGCAACTTGCAAAACTGAGGTTGTAGCCTCATTATGAGTTGGTTCTCATATGTATGATAATGTAAAGAATGTAACTATTACTTATCATATAAATAAAAAGAGGTTTTTACCCGATATGGGTTTCCTCGGGAAATATCTGTCTCTGTGTTTCTCATATATGTGACTGATGTTTAATGTGCCATTGTTTATTTCCCTACATTATTGTGATCATTTAGTGTTTCTGCAAAGAGTTTAAAAGAAGCATAATTGTTTAAGCATGATAACAACTGATTCACCCCCCTCTATCAGTTGTCCAACAATTGGTATCAGAGTCGACCCTCTTTTATCTAAGGGTAGATCCTAGAGCCTAAACATGACAATCCATGAAGGGACTTCAGTCACTAGGCCTCCTCTATTTGATGGAATGAATTTTGCCTTCTGAAAGGTTAGAATGAGAACATACCTAATGGCCTTAGGAGCTGATGTCTGGGATGTAGTAGAGACTAGATACATAAACCTTGTTGTGCTAGCTTCCAAGGATGATAAGTTAGAATTTATCTTTAATGCTAAGGGAATGAATTATATCTTGAATGGACTTGCAGAAGCCGAGTTTGTGAAGGTGATGCATCTTCAAACTCCTAATGAAATATGGGACAAACTCATTAACAGTTATGAAGGTAATGAGAAGGTGAAAAATGCCAAGCTTCAAACCTACAGAGTACAGTTTGCAAATCTACAGATGAAAGAATATGAAACCATTGGGAAGTATTTTATGAGATTTGAAGAACTAGTAAATGCAATGAAACCAGTTGGTGAAAAAATTGAGGAACCCTCTTTAGTTCAGAAAATTTTGAGATCTCTGCCAGATAGGTTCAACCCAAAGGTCTCAGCTATAGAAGAACTTAATGATATAAAGACTTTGTCTTTTGATCAACTTCTAGGAATGTTGACTGCATATGAAATGAGGATAGTTACAGATAAAACCACCTCTAGAGAAGCATCATTTAAAGCAGATAAGAATGAGGATTTTGAGCCTGATGAAATTGAAGAAAAAATTGTGAGAAGATTAAAGAAAGGATCAGGCAAGTACCAAGGTAACCTGCCCTTCAAATGTTTCAACTGTGGTAATATAGGTCATTTTTCAAATAAATGTCCACACAAGAAACATGATCAAAACTCTGAAGATGAAGAGAAGCACAAATCAAGAAGATTTGATAAGAAGAGTTTATGTGTAAACGATGATGACTCCTCAAAAGACACCGATAGTGACTCTTCCTGAGAAGATAAGGTAAATGACTTCATGCTGATGGCCAAAGAGGATTATGATAATGAAATAATAGGAAGTGATGAGAATGATGAAGAAGTTGTGGTTGATATGGAAGGAGAACTGATCAATGCACTGGAAGAGATTGACAGACTCAGAATTAAGAACAGAAAGCAAAAAAATTGTTGATACAGTTCGAGAAAGACAATAAACAACCCGATCAAGACTTTGCCCTGCTAAAAGTGGATTTAGAAGAGGCAAAGAAGATCGAGGATATTCTAAAACATCAGCTATCAGAAAAGAGGGAAAGATCTGAATCCCTGGAAGAAGAAGTAGTGAAAACTAGGAAATATATGGAGAAGTTTCAAGCCTTGTATCATCAGAATCTGTCAAGTATCAAAGCCTCAGAAGCATTAGCCACCATTCTGAATCAGTAAAGGAATCCAAAGCTGAAAACTAGTTTGGTTTATGAAGAAGGATCAAGTAGTGGTCAGCCAAGAAACAAAGAATCCATCAATTTTTTCAAAGCTATTTTCCATGTCAAATCTACAACCAATGACAACAACAAAGCTGCAGAAACAAAGGAAGACAATCATCCGCCCAGGACAAGTAAAGAAAAAGGTGCCAGGATTGAATCCGTAGAACAAATAAATAATGCACTCCCTGCTCAAAGACATCATCAACATGGAAGAAATTGATTTTCTCAAAGAAGACAACCACTTTCCATGTACAAAGAATTTTTCTATGGATATTGTTTCTGCTGTTCTAGCTTTGGTCACAAAGCTGTAAATTTTTCCTTAAGACTTAGACATGAGCAATTAAAAATTCAAAGGAATAAATATCTTCCACAACAAAGAATGATACAACCAAGTAACAAACCATCACAGACTGCAAATTGCAAAATTAAGTCTAGAGACATGCAACTGAGGAGGCCAAGAAATAATAAACAGTCAATGAGTAGACAACGCTGCAACAATAACTTTGACCTATTGAACAATGAGATTGAATGCTATAATTGTCACAACTTTGGCCACAAAGATGCAAACTTCCATGTGAAGAATTACAAATTATATCCAAGGATAAAGTTCTTAGATAGAAAGGTCAACACATGGAAAAGAAAAGATAGTGAAAAATGTGGTCAAGCACTTTCAACTAAAAAACAAAAGGCCTCTGGGAATATAAACAGTGGATGTTCCAAGCACGTGACTGGAGACAAGGATAAGCTACTATCCATAAGTAAAAGAAAAACAGGAAATGTGATCCTTGAAAATGATGAACCATGGAAAATCGAGGATAGAGGGATGATGAGTTTGAGTAATGAGAAAGGAGATGCCCAGTACGTTCTGCTTGTGGATGATCTGAAACATAATTTTCTCAGTACAAGTCAAAAATGTGACAGAGGCAATGAAGAGGTGTTCACATCCAAAGAATGTAAGGTGAACGTAAACTCGGGACAAGTGGTGAATAAAGGCATAAGGACAATTAATGATGTTGAAATTGAATCCTCCCCTGCAAGTAAAGAAGAAGATTTCGATACAATAAAAGCATGTTCAGTTAGGATTTTCCCCATGGACGAAGTAGGAGAAGAACCATGTCATAAGATGGAAAAAGAAGTCTTGAAGGTTGAGAAGGAAAACACCCAAATCAAGTTCTTAAACAAGTCCATGACCCTGGATAAGATCTTGGATAGCCAGAGATCACCAAATGACAAATCCAGTGTTGGACTCAACAAGGTAGAAATCAATGCTCCTAACAAACCTGATACGTGTCCTTCATTTGTGAGAAAGAAAAGCAGGTATGAGAGTGGGTGTAGCAGTTTTCTCTTGTGTTTGAATATGGAAATAAAAGCCCTGGATTGAATGCATCATGGAAGGAAAATGAAATTGCAGTAATAGAGATCGATGAGATTCAATGGGGAGATCCAAGGGCTATTTAAAAAGTACAAGCTACAATTGCACAGTGTTCAAGTAGGACAACAACATTCTGATGTACAAAATGATATACCTGACATTCTGTAGAGATAACAAGACAAAAGAACTTGTCAATGAAATTTAACCTTTAGGATTAAAGGGGGAAAAGAGTCAGAAGCAGATAGATAATAGTGACAGGGGGGTTCATCCACTCATGAGAAGAAAAGGTTGATGAAGGAGTCAGAGTAAGAGAGGTGAGCAATTTTGAGTATTCTACAGAGGATACAATGGAAGATGCTAAGAATCAGAAAAAGAAGACTCTGGTTTGGATACAAACATCTACAGGCCTCAAATAAGAGAGTCCTTCCTGTTAGGGGGAGTTTGTGTTGGTATTAATATCTGATACCTCCTAAAATTACTGCCACAGCTCAGGGGGAGCATGTTCTCTTTGACATTGATGTCAAAGGGGGAGAAAAGAATCTGGGTGTCTTTTTTTCCATCAATGCCAAAGGGGGAGATTGTTGGCAAATGTTTAACAGGTAGCGTATGCTTGTCATTGATGGCAAGTATAACAGTGAATATGGCATGCGTATAGGAAGAATGTAACAGACGGGCATCAGAAGTATTTTAGGAAGAAGTTGCAGAGCAAGCTTGATAAGTTCAGAAGAGATAGTACAGATAACTGTTGGCAGCTTTAACAGGAAAAGTGATCTTGTCATTGATGGTAGGATCAGAGTGTGCATCGATGGAAAAACAGGAACAAGGTAAGCTCAGGAGAAATTAGCGCAGAGTCGAATGCAGTGCATAGGTGTGCACTAGGGATGAGGTTAACTCATTGCCAAAGCTCAAGAGAGATAGGGTACTCAGGATCTCAGGAGGATCAAAGGTCGAGGCATTTGACACTTAAAATTTTTTCTAAGTAAGGAGGATGCGTAAGCTTGGGAAGAGAAGCAACATTGATCGTTGGATCCCATTCAAAATTCTCGATGACCGTCAAATCTGAATCCAGATAGGAGTGAAAAGATGGAGGACAGACCTCTGGCGTTAGATCCAAGCGCAGGGTATGATCATCGTTGGATCAGGAAGAACCTGCATGTTCTTTAAAGTGAAAGATCGAAGTGGTGGTCCAACTCCATTTTGGAGTTTTTCCTATCGGGGTTTCAGATATAGAAAGTTGGAGTGTCGAAACACTTTGCAACAAGAATGCCGAAATCGCAATATGATCTGAGTCGTTGAATCAAGATCAGATTTGGACCGTCGAATCATAGGACACGTGGCGAAAGATCGTCATGTCCCTGACTGGAAAGTCAAAGGAACGGGTTTCCCTAACCTCTTGAATTCGCGATATGCAAAATCGTGAAACTATCTTAGCCGTCAGATCGAGGTTTGTTCTGGACCGTTGATCCAACTCCATCTCAGAGTCTCGCCTATCATGACTTGGAGTGACGAGAAACTCCATCTAAGGAACAACAAGATGCAAGATCGCGAAAATATCAAGATCGTCGGATCACCAAGAACGTGAACCGTTGATCTGAGCTTCATCTCGGAGCTTCGCCTATCGCGACTTGGAGTGACAAGACCCTCCATCACAAGAATCGCGAGATGCGAACTCACGATGAGATCTAGACTGTCAATACACCAAGATTCTGAACCGTTGATCTAAGCTCCATCTCGGAGCTTCACCTATCACGACTTGGAGTGACGAGAACCTCCATCACATGAATCACGATATGCGAACTCACAATAAGATCTGTACCGTCAATACACCAAGATTCTGGACCGTTGATCCGACTCCATTTCGGAGTTTCATGAATCATGACTTGGAGAGGAAAGAAACATAACCACAGGAGTGTCGAAGTGACGAAACATGAAATTACCAAATGCATTTGTTGAATAAAGGTTGTGGTCACAGCCATTGGTCACATCGACGAGAAATGGAGGAAAGAGCTAGAGCAACCAAGCTCTTTTTCGGGGATCGCGACTAGGAGTGTCGAGACACTTGGTCACCTGAATGCCAAATTACCAAATGCCGAAATGCCAAAATGAATGCAAGATCGCATGGAGCCAATCCAATGGTGCAGGTGAATTTGAGCATAATCGGAAGGCTAATATTTCTCCTCGCAGTGTAACTGCTAGAAACCATTGATGGTCTCTGCCAGAGAATGCAAAGAGACTTTTGTGTGATTTCTAGAGGAGATGAAGAGTTACATGGAATCTACCAGTGGAATGAAGACGATTCATGGAGGAAATT
This sequence comes from Picea engelmannii, assembly GCA_009831015.1. Lineage (NCBI taxonomy): Eukaryota > Viridiplantae > Streptophyta > Pinopsida > Pinales > Pinaceae > Picea > Picea engelmannii. The sequence continues at coordinate 39,786 of ML807008.1, read as the reverse complement.
GACAGCTGGATGAGGGTTGGAGCTCATAACTAAAACAGAAAGGATGAGCTCGACTGTAACAGAGAAGACAAAGAGTCTCAACTGCCAGAGAGGCTGAGGAATCTCAGCAGAACACCCAGTGATGATGGACGTGTGGTGGGAACCACCAGAGAAGCTTAAGAGTTGCGATGATGATCTGGAAGAGCACTTGACATATGGAGGAAATTGGCGCGGTATGAGCATGCAGAGGAATGGCGAATATTGCATGCACAAGGTGCACAAAAGCTATAAATACATGGTACAGAGAAGAGATTGGGTTGATGTTGTTGTTGATGTTGTTGTTGTTCTTGTTCTTGTTTCTGCTATCGGTGTTGCTGTGGGTGTGTCTGCTGGTGTTGCTGCTGGTGTTGCTGTTGCGGTTGTTGTTGGAGATGTTGTGGTTGTTGTTGTTGAAGGTGATTCATGTGTGAAGAAGGAGGGGAGTGCAGCAACTGAATTGAACAGAAGAGGAACTGTGTAGTGAATGGACATGGCGCACAGAGCATAAAAAGTAGAAGAACAGATAGCGCAAGTCATGTGTACATGAAGGCAGTGAGGCAGACAGAGCAAGGAAATGTAGTAGAACAATGATGAGTCTGGTAAGCCATTGTTGAACGTTATATCACTGTAATAAGTTTCAGTAGCAAAGATTTTTATTTCAGGGTGGAAGGGAGGTGCAAGGGAGGATTTTTGTCCTCATAGGTTCAAGTGGGTGCTTGAACACATGGATTTGTAGCTTCCATCTGGTTGCAGCTAGAGAAACCAGGGTGGCGGGGTGGTGCAAGGGAGAACTATTGTTCTCTGTTATACAGGTTGGTTGCATGTATAACTAGAAGTTGGTGCTTCCATCCAGTTGGTGTTGGAAACACTCAGGGAGTTGGTGCTTCCTTCTAGTTGGTGCTAGAGAAACCAGGGAGTTGGTGCTAGAGAAACCAGGGAGTTGGTGCTTCCTTCTAGTGGGTGCTAGAGAAAACAAAGAGTTGGTGCTCTCAGCAAGTAGCAGCTTGAAAAACTGACATTGTAGCCACATTATGAGTTGGTGCTCATATGTATGATAATGTAAAGAATGTAACTATTACTTATCACATAAAGAAAAAGAGGTTTTTACCCTGTATGGGTTTCCTCGGGAAATATCTGTCTCTGTGTTTCTCATATATGTGACTGATGCTGAATGTGCCATTGTTTATTTCCCTAGATTATTCTGATCATCATTTAGTGTTTCTGCAAAGAGTTTAAAAGAAACATAATTATTTAAGCACGGTAACAACTGATTCACCCACCCCCCTCTTAGTTTTCCAACAGGAAGTCCCCGATGTTCAGCTTGTATCATTCCGAACATTTGAATGCATAATTTGTAACACAGAAGAGCAGACGATGTCAGAACCTGGTAGTCAATTTGTATATTGTGCAGGGTGTGATGCCACCTGTTTCGTACCCCTGTTTCCAGTTGTCACTACTAAGAGATAATTTAGTATTGAAAATAATTTTTTAGATTCTGCTAAATACTTCATAGGGATTAACATTCACAAAAAATGGCAATCTCCACCCTGCCAGCCCTGCATTCCATGTGTGAATTTGTATATCGTAGAACTGGAAGAGATATTTGGAGGACACGAAACATTAGAAGTGTAATGTTGAGTCAACCAGTCCGCTTGTCAATTTGTATATCGCGGAATTCTGGGTGCTATTTGTACCACACACAACAATGGAGGCCCAATTTTGAGCCCACTTGCCCGAGAACCCACGATAAAAAATGTCGCTAGGTATGGAATGTGGAATTCATACATGCTCTATAAGATATCATGTCCATACTTTATAGTCCCATAATACACGAGAAGAAAAAAAGGGAAAAAGGACCGAGTAGTTAGCAATGGAATTGTAGATCATGGAAATTTAGAGTGGAAGATGTATATAATAGAAAAAAAAGGAACATAGTTCAATTGCGCCAACTCAGCAACCGTGAGCATAAAATTAACTAAGTATGAAAAGGAACAACTGGCAGTCCAATTCACCATGCGAGGATATAGATGGAGATGAAATGGGTCCCAAAATGACAACCGTGGACATAAAATTGGCCAAGTATCGAAAGCAACAACGGTTGGTTGGATTCGTTGTTTGATTATATAGATGGAGATAAAGATATGTCAACCTGCCAACGCTAGAGATGCATATTTCGTGAACCCGACAACAAGAGGATCGAAAACAGGCTTTGAAGGTGTCTTCAGAGGAGGCGAGGCTCGGACCTTCTAATTGTATCGCTCTGAACATTTGAATGCATAATTTGTAACACAGAAGAGCAGACGATGTCCCGTAGTCAATTTGTATATTGCGGAGAGTGCAATCCCAACTGTTTCGTACGTCTGTGTCCAATTGTCAATACTAAGAGCTAATTTAGTATTCAAAATAATTTCTTAAATACTGTTAGATACTTCATAGGGATTAGCATCCGTAAACAATGGCAATCTCCACCCTGCCAGTTATGCATTTTGTGTGTCAATTTCTATATCGCGGCACTGGGAGCGTTATTTGGAGGACACATAACAATTGAAGTGCAATCTTCAGTCAGCCAGTCCATAGGTTCTCTTGTCAATTTGTATATCGCAAAACTCTGGGTGCTATTTGTAGGCCACGAAAAAATGGAGGCCCAATTTTGAGCCCACCTGCCCGAAAACCCACGATCCAGAATGTCGCTAGGTATGGAATGCAGAATTTTTACATGCTCTATAAAATATCATGTCCATATTTTATAGTCCCATAATACACATGAAGAAAATTATGGAAAAATGATGGAGGTGTTCACAATGGAATTGTAGATAATACATGGGAAGAAGAGAAGGGAAAAAAAACTAAGTATCTCGCAAAAGAAAATCTAGTGTTTGACTATTAATGCAAATGCTTGCGAATCCCCACTAAGTTCTGACTAGGTAATGCATAAATTGCAGATCCCGAAAGTATCTTTCATACCATTGTGTCCACCTGTCACTACTAAGAGCATTGTTGATGTATATCAGGAAGGATGCGAAGTTGTTGGGGATGGAAATCAACAACAGATACTTTGAACGAACTTAATGTATACGAGGAACCCGCGATGGAATTGTAGATCACAGATGTTTTTAGTGCAAGATGTATATAGTGGAACGATAAGCAGTTGGGTTCACAAGTGCCGGCTCCGCAACAATGGGAATAAAATTGGCTAAGTATGGAAAGGAACAAAGGTCGATCGGATCCATCATGCGAGGATATAGATGGATATGTTAAAGCATGAATTGCAGATCATGAAAGTATCTTTCATACCACTGCGTCCACTTGTCATTAGTAAGATCATTGTTGATGTATATCAGGAAGGACGCGAAGTTTCTAGGGAAGGAAAGAAGCAACAGATACTTTGAACGAAGTTAATGTATATGAGGAACCCACGGTGGAATTTTAGATCACAGATATTTTGAGTGCAAGATGTATATAGTAGAACAATAAGCAGTTGGGTTCGCAAGTGTCGGCCCCGCAGTGGCGGGCATAAAATTGGCTTAGTATGGAAAGGAACAACGGTTGGTTGGATCTATCGTGCGAGGATATATATGGAGATGAAGACATGTCAGCCTGCCAACTCTGGAACTAGATACCATAGAAAGGGCAGTGAGTATATATCCAGAAAGCGATAATGAGAGGGAAGAAGAAAATGTCAGTTCATATGCGTCGATCCGGAAACCACGACCATAAAATTGCCTAGGTATGGAAAGGTACAACGGTCGGTCAGATTCGTCATGTGAAGATACAGATGGAGATGAATATATGCCAGCCCGTGAACCCTGCAACCGCCCATTATAGAAAGACAACTAAGTATAAAACTAGAAATCCATAATGGATGGGAAAAGAAAAAGTGGAAATGAGATAAGTATCTCAGAGTCGAAAAAAACTTTTTTTTCTGTTTATTAATGGCAATGTTTTTGAACCTCTCTTGGGTTATCACTAGTAAAAGCATTAAGTGCAGATCACTGAAGTTCTTTGGCCGCAACATGTATATGAGGAAACATGGGACATAGGTGATGGGTACCGCGAACCCGGGGCCTGGTGCCCAAATAACTGGATAAGTATTGGCCAAGACAAAGTTTTGATATCTATTTCAATATTTTTCATACTAGTATCTATCAATGGAGAAAGTTTTTATAATTATCTGAATAGTATTCATACTAATATATATTAATGGATTGGTTTTGTTTCAAATGAAAATGATATCCTAATTTGCAAGATGCTCTTCGGCTTGCAAATTTCGTTGAAACCATGAAACTTTTGACTACAAGATGTACATAGTGCAAAACAAAATGTGAATTTTCATTCTGATCTTAGTGAGATAAACTACTTATCATCTATTCATCTTGTATTCATTGCAATGACATTAGCAAACGTTGGCTCTGCATAAACATCAACATCTAAATTAAATTAAATGTAATCAAAATTTGGTGTGACTTTAAGTAATTAAAGCATAAATTGCAAACTACGGAAGTTCTTAGGTTGCAAGATGTATATGATGGAATAGTGGACATAGTTGTTTAATACCGCAAACCCAAACATAATTGCCTAAGCTTTGTCGAAGAGGAAGTTTTTTTGTATTTATTCCAATAGTATTGATATTAATATTTATGCACAGATATTATCAAATACAAGAAGCTGAAATATATCCAACATACTTCATAGGAACATTGCATCAACAGTTCATCCGCATTGTTGTAACTCATTAATTGATTCTATTTACGGAAGCCGAAGAATAGGAGCAGGATGGGTCCTCCAATTTCTTTCTTTAAATATAGGGCCACCACCACATAAGTATGGCCTATGAAAAATTATTCTTAAATGTAAAATGTAAACAAAGAACAGACCAGGTTTTATTTAGATTGAAGTAGTGGGCATCAGAAACAAAATATTTTCCTTCATGTTTAACAACACAGGGGAAGAAGGTACAAAATACAATTAAAACAAATACCATAAATTGGAAAATGTTGTTAAAAAATAAACTGAAATTATTCTATATTTAAATAAGATGGGCTACAAAATACAATTGAGGCTATTTGCGACAACGACTGCGATTTCACCTACCGTCAACCAATAAAAAATGTGTAGATTGATGAAGCTTCTTCACAGTTTTCTTGGTGTTTAAACTCTTTATTTGTAAAAAACGAGCTAAATATCAATTTTGGGTTTTGTACTTAATCGTTTCTACCAAGTACATCTATCCCAGTTTTTTGAATACCTTTTCTCTTCCATATATGGCCTTCTTGCAATGGTTGCTTATTCAACATTCCATTCTTTGTCAAGTATTGATTTCCATCTGTCGTCGAAAATTTGGGGTTTAAGGTGCTTTCCTTGCAACGTTCTTGACCCTTAACATCTGAGACAACTTAGAAATGTGATTCAGGTCGATTTCAAAGTTGACGGAGTTGTTTTATGTCACAACATCTAAGGCAGGGGAAAAAAATTGAAGTACGTAGTGACTGGTATTCTCCCTATATTCGATTGTTTGGTTGGTTGATACACCTGCTCGAGGATTTGTATGTGGAACTTCTTTTCTTTATTATAGTAAATTGGAATAAACATCCAACCCAGATGCAAAATGCAACTCTGTTGAGGTACATAACTTCTTCGGGTAGCAGAGGTGTGGCAAGTGCATCAAATGTTGCAGAATGCACCAGCACAGGTATGGCAAGTGTATCAAATGTTGCAGATGGCATCAAAATATATCTTTCCTCATAGCGATGGAGGTATGGTGGCCCACAAAAATCTCTGGAATGTTCGGAGGTGATGCCAAATATGTGGAGTCTACAACTACATCCAGAGGAAACTGAACAAACTTTGACAAAGAACATAGCTTTCTGTTAAGTCGGCTACCAGACCCACATGCAGGTCATCGAACTATGAAGTAGAAACTTTTGTAGTGATAATATGTCGGTTTATCCACCCATACAGTTTTTTTTACCCGCCTCTGAGGTAGACAAATAATTGTGCAATTTCTACAATTCGATACACTTGCCAAATCTGTGTTGTTGGAAGAATCTATATACTTAAACGAAGAACTATTTTGCATGTGACCTCAAAATCCATTACAATTGCCAGCAAGAAAACAAATAAGTTCAACCAACAAACCTCCAGGCAGCCTTTTCAACCAACCAAAGCATCGAACACAGGGAGAACACCGATCATAACATACTTGTTCTTTTTTTTCCTCCTCTCTAAGTTTCTCTTGTATAACATATTTGTTTTTTTACTCAAATCTCACGTCACATAAAACCAGTCTCTCTTCTTTCATCTGCCCCTCAATCACATCTCTAAGTGGTCTTACATGTCCATGACCAGGAACATTAGAATAAAGGCACCCTAAAGCACAACTCTTTGATGATAGAGAGAAATGGAAATAAGTATTTAAAATCAACGCTGGATGGTCTTCCCTAGATTTTGTGTTGATTCGTTTTAATGACATATGTTCTCGATATTTTCACTTATTAATGCCAATCCTTTTGAATATGTACGCTCAATAGTGACTAACAACACGTATTAAAATTCTCATATCTGAGCAGATTCTCAAATCTAACATCTAAGATATGCACAATATTAAAGAGGGACATGATGTCACAGCCTCTATGGGTGACACGTTCGTGAACTATGCTGAAGCTTTTAAGAAAACTAAAACCGCACAAGCAAAAAAATAAAATAAAAAGTATTTCGCAAATTCAAAATGCACGCAAAAAGAAATTACCAGATCCCATAATATTCTCATGTCTATTCATTTTAATGGGAGATGTCCTCGAGCTTTCCAGTTATTAAAGCCCATCATTTCGAAATGCACAATATTAAAGAGGGACATGACATCATGGCCTCTATCGGTGATATGTTCGTGAACTATGCTGAAGCTTTTAAGAAAACTAAAACTACACAAGAAAAAAAAATAAAAATTATTTGAGCAAATTCAAAATGCAGGCATAAATAAATTACCGCATCCCATAATATTCGACTGTCTATTCATTTTAATGGGAGATGTCCTCGAGCTTTCTAGTTATTAAATCCCATCTTTTCGAACCTGTCTGGTCAGTTCTGACTTTTGAAAGAATATTTAATGTGTATTGGAAAGCGTTGAAGGTATCGGGGATGGAGCCCTATGTAACAGATGTTACTACTATTATTTTGTTTTTGTCGACGAGCGTATGTAAAACATACGTAAAGAAAAGTAATTCGAGAATGCTAGTTTTTTTGCATGATCCCTTGAAATTAAAATAGTTTGAAAGTCTGATTGTCAATTTGTATATCGTGGGACACTTCGTGTTATTTGTAGGACATGGAAAAACAAAGACCAAACTTAGAGCCCGCCACCTCGAGAACCCGCGATCCAAAAAATGCTTACTATTTTTTTGTGTGTTTTTTTTCCACTAGGGTATGTAGAACGTACGTAAAGTAAACTATTTCGAGAATGCTAAATTTTTTGGACATGACGCCCTTCAAATTCAAATAGTCTGCAAGTCCGATTGTCAATTTGTATATTGCAGAACTCTCTGATTGTCAATTTCAGCTGCCTACCCCGAGAACTCGCGATGCAAAAACTAGCTAAGTATGGGATGAGGGTTCCATGCATGCTTTATATATCTACTTTATAAAATTACATATTTCCTATGTTTAATTTATGCTGTCCAGGAAACCTATAATTTGAAAATTTTCAATGTATTATGTCTAGGAGCCCTTCTTTTAAAGAAAACTAATTCGGAAATGCTAATGTATACACCATAGTTTGATACAACCTATCTGCGAAGCTGCATCCATAAAAATGGTTAAGTATGGAACCAAACTGCAGTCGATCAGAATGATCGCGGAACTCTTTGTGCTATTTGCAGGGCACAGAAAAACAAAAGCCCAATTTTCATCCCCCCAGCCCGAGAGCCCGCGATCATTAACTTATGTTGTCCAGGAAACCTGTAATTTCATAAATTGCATTCTCTTCTGTCCAGGAGGCCTTACTTTAAATAAAATTAATTCGGGAAAGCTAATGTATACACCCAACATGACATGTCATAGTTTGATAGAACCTATTCGCGAAGTCGCGTCCATAAAACTGGCTAAGTATGAAACCGAACGACGGTCACTCAGAATGACCATAGAAATGTGATAGACTAGATTCAAACGCAGTTTACAATAGGAAAGTAAAAGGGAGAGAACAACTATATCTCCCACACAGCAAAAGGCAGTCTCATAACAATGAAACATAGTAACACAGAATCCATGGAAAAATCATCGGTAGCTATGAAATATATTTTGAGTCCAACAAACTCTGCTTCAACACGTAACAGATGTAATTTACATCACCTGCAATTATTTAGTCTGTTATTTTATCTTAATAAGCCCAATTTGACTTATGTTGTCCAGGAAACCTACAATTTCATAAATTGCATTCGCTTTTGTCCAGGAGGCCTTCTTTTAAAGAAAACTAATTTGGGAAAGCTAATGTATACACCGAGCACGACTTTTCATAGTTCGATAGAACCTATTCGCGAAGTCGCGTCCATAAAACTGACTAAGTATGAAACCGAATGATCGTCGCTCGGAAAGACCACAAAAACGCGAGAAACTATAGTCAAACACATTTTACAACAAAAAAGTAAAAGGGAGAGAACAACTATATCTCCCACACAACAAAAGACAATCTCATAACTATGAAACCATAGTAGCACATAATCCATGGAAAAAGCATCGACAGCTATGAAATATATTTTGAGGTCGACAAACTCTGCTTCAATGTGCAACAGATGCAATTTACATTGCCTGCAATTCTTTAGTGTCTTATTTTATCTTAATAAGCCCAATTTTTAACCCGCCACCCCGAGAACCCGCGATCATTAACTTATGTTGTCCATGAAACCTATAATTTCATAAATTGCATTCTCTTTTGTCCAGGAGGCCTTCTTTTAAAGAAAACTAATTCGGGAAAGCTAATGTATACACCGAACACGACCTATCACAGTTCGATAGAACCTATTCACGAAGTTGCATCCATAAAACTAGTTAAGTATGAAACCGAATGACGGTCACTCGGAATGACCACAGAAACGCGATAAACTAGAGTCAAACACAGTTTACAACAGAAAATTAAAAGGGAGAGAACAACTATATCTCCCACACGACAAAAGACATTCTGATAACTATGAAACCATAGTAACACAGAATCCATGGAAAAAGCATCGGCAACTATGAAATATATTTTGAGGCCGACAAACTCTGCCTGAACGCATAACAAATGCAATTTACATCGCCTGCAATTCTTTAGTTTTTTATTTTATCTTAATAGTATTCTATGCAAACTGCAGTGCAAAAAAAAGTAACCAGAGATCCAATCGCAGATGCAACATCCCAACATTGCAAACCCTGGGAAAACAAAAACAAGCACCAAATAAGAACCCAGCTAAGAAGCACCAAAATGCTCAAGTGCAGGCGCAGGACCGAAACCTTGCAAAGTTGAATCAAGCAACAATAAACAACACACAGCGAAGAAATAAGCAAGCAACAACCACTCCCCCGGGAACGATGTTGTTCCAATCGCGATTACAGAAACCCAAACGTGCAAACTACAACAACACGAACAAGAAAGCAACAACAACGACAACATGCAAATAAAAAATCAGTGGCATGCAAAAAACAAACATGGACCAATGAACCAGCAATGTCGCTGGAGCATATAAATTTTAAAAACGGAAGAAAATGTCTTCTAACAAGATTGTTAAGTAACCATTCAACACTACCAAGCCTGTTAGGTAAACATTTAAGTCTGTCGAAAATGCACTGTAAACATTTAAGAAAAAAATTCAAAGTGGCAGGTCTCCGACGTATCCCAAAAAAATAATTATAATTTTTGTAACAATAGTTCGAACACCAGAGAATGTATTGGAAAGCCAAACTTTGGATATGTCACCATACCAAACATTGCCATAAATTTACCTAGCATAAAATGTTAAACCAAACATTCAAATTAATGATAGCATTAATCCACCTTCGAGGAATGCATAAGAAAATATATGATTCAAAAAGACGATATACGATCAAATACTTTGGATATGTCAACATATATAACATTGAGAATAGTGAAGCCGACAATAAAACCTCCAATCCCTTCTTCAATTAGATCATGACAAATATGATATAAAAATCGATGTTTTCAATTCCCTAGTTCCAACAATAGATAGTATGAAAATATTTGTGGTCAAAAGATAGACTAATATGAAGTCAACAATTTATCGATCATTATAGTCCCTCTACACCTACAGTGGAAACTAATAATTATGTACACATTTAAAATAATATTGAAATTTTACCTTTACACATTCTCACGCACCTAACATTCACCATTACATATTCGCATGCACCTAACATAACATTACCCATTTTCTTGTAACAAAATAAGTATGAAACGGGAGGCGCGGACATTAAATATTATGAAAAATGAAGTCCCACTACTATGGAAACATTGAAAATGAAATTACACTACTATAATAGTGTAAACATTGAAATTTGGTAATTGACAGATTCTAACGTACCCTACCAGATTGGCTTTTTCTTGAAATAATTGGGGGTTGTTTCACTAATTATAAAATATGGATTATTGCTTATTCAAGCTTAAAATGTACATATCTGACCACGACATTTTTTATAAAATCAAACTTCAAATTTTTCTAAACCAGCAATTTTTTTTTAAATGTTAATAAATATTGAAGGGTGTATTATAATTTTATATATTCAAGTTTTTGTTTTATATGGAAAAATTGTATTTTTAACGAGGTTTTTAGAAAAAGGGTGGATTTAGTAAAATTATATATATATATATATATATATATATA
>ML807008.1:14464-28823 GCA_009831015.1 Picea engelmannii | reverse complement strand
ATGATAATGATGTTTTAAAAAAAAATGTTTTTTTTTTAAATTTCAATATCATAAAGATTGTAACATTATTAAAAATAAATTTGGAAGGTTTAAATAAATGCATCCAAGAATTAGGAAAATAAAAGAATATAAAACCAATTAAAAAAAATTAAAATGTTTAAATAAATGTATTTAAAAAATATAAAAATGAAAAATAAAAAACAAGTAGTTAAAAACCTCAATACATTTAAAAAAACATATATAAAAAGTTTTCAAACTTTTTCAAAATAAATTGATTTGAATAATTTATTTATTTTTTTAATTTAAGAATTTGTTTATTATACATATATTAATCAGGGAAATATTTTTTACAAAATTCCTCCATGAGGTTTTCAAGATTCCATAGTTTTACACCGTTAAATACATACAAAATTATAGCTATTAGCCTATTATTTTAATTATTTTTGTAGGTAGCTTGTGAAATAAATTATCTTAAAATGCATATAACAAGAAAATATATTCAAATTGATTAACCTTTGTCATTGTGTTATCCTTCTGGCTCCTTTGTAATTTGATTATTTGTAATACCATGGTTTTGTGTCCCCATAAACAAAGTTACCAACGTAATGAGAACTGTGACCTCAAAACGAGAACTTTGGCCCAAAAAACCCATATTTTTGCATAAAAAAACATGAAAATCAACCCCAAATTAAAAACTAGTGCTACCGGTAGCACCATTTTTTCAAACATGGTCAAAATTACAACATTCTTCAAACATGGCCTTCAAAAATTCAGACATTAGAGAAAAACCTTTAAATCAACACCTAAATAAAAAAATGATGTTACATAATTATTTTTTTTGAAAACATTAAAATTTTACATAATTTGAAATTTTGTTTTTAGCAGTTGGTACCATTAAAACCAAAACCTCAAAATCAACCATCAAATTGAAAAGTGCTACTACCGGTAGCACACATTCTAAAATGAGGGTATTAAAATGACACATTTTTATAAAGTGGTAAAAGAAATCATCGTTACTGTAAATAAAATCATAAAATCAACCCTTAAATGCTTACCTTTTAAATCTTCGTTTATCACTCCAAGCACAACGTAATACATAATTCTATGAAAACATCACACTATATTTTAAAATTTTCACATCACTTTTTAATATTTTTTTTACTTTTAATAAAAAAAAGTAAATACAAGTTACATTGAAGGAAACATAAATTATTTTTTAAAAGTACTTTTTATATTGTCCATATGTTTTATATGAGAGGAGAAATTTTATTATATTCTCCATTTAATCAAAACATATAATTCATAAAACACAAAAATGATTCATAACTTCATGTAAGATCATATGCAAGTTCAATGCTCATTTCTAGGTACCATGCAAACATCATATGGGTCAAAAATACAGAAAAGGTTTCATACACTTATTCAGATTGACTCATGGATTCTGAAATACCATCAGAGTCTACATTATCTTCAAATGAATGATTGGATGAATATGTAGATGATCCATACTCTTCTCTATTGTCCATGAATGCACCATATGAGTCTACATTCATGCCCAACATTTCATATGTCAAAATCCTTTTAGATCTACGACTAAGTTCAATAGACTCTCATATTGCATTTATTTCTTATGGCAACAACATCTTGATAATCTTCGTTGTCTTGGAGTGAAGAGTTCTTCTCTTTTTCAAATTGAAGTCATAATCAAGTATGTAAACATCATCTAATTTTAAGAGGTCAATGCGACGACGAGTTGTATTTTGACCCTTTCTTTTTCTCTTTATATTGACATGTTTCTCAACCACCATATATAACGTGTACACACCATTGGATGGGTGTGTACTTGTTGTGTACCAATGCACTTCAATTGCAATAACATCTTCATTTTATTTCTCATTCATTATAACCTTTGCAATCCATCATGGATAACCACGTGGATCTTCAGTCTCCAATATTGCAATCATGCTACCCTCCTTAATATATTGTATTGAACCCCTGTAAAGGTCCTCCATGGCTTCACGTTGTGCACATGACCTTTGTGAACCAATATACATTTATCTTTCCTATACTTGTGTAAACTCAATAGCACCTTGAGATTCTTGTTGTTCAACAATGTTTTTGTCTTCGAATTCATTTGGCATATTTTGTGGCCAATGAAATGGAGTCTTCAAAAAAGTATCTTCATTTGTTGAGCTTGAAATTATGTCATTTTGACTATTGAAATAAGACTTCTGCCAAACAGAATCAACAACATCAAAGTACTCATATGTATCTTTAATAGACCTTTTTTATTTATTCCAGGTATTCAAAATAATCTACATCTCTTTTACACCTCGGTGCATTATGGATCTCAACAAATGATTGTAAAAATAATAACTTTGATGAAAATATTGGACGATCTGGAATGAACTTAAAAAATGCTAAACCTAATGAAGGCCCCCATTCTGCAGTAGTTGAATATTGCTTTCCCCATATAAGTTTTTTTCCATCAACTTTTTCGAAACAAAATAGATGTTGGAAGATAATGTCATTAATCTTCTCAATACATTTTTCTTCATGATGTGATCCTTGAACAAATCTTTGCATGTCAACAATTTCTTCTAATATATGAAAAACAGGCTCTCGAATGTATGGTTTCTTAATATATTCAATCAATGATGGTAGGCTTGCCACAGTTTTCCTCTTCAATGTTACTAAAAACTGACTTAACATTTGATCAATGTGATCATGAGTGTGTCCAACAAGAGGGAAACCAACTTTCACCTTTTGAAAGATTCCTAGTTCAACAAGCATGCTTAGATATCCAAACACAATTTGATTTTTATTTTCATGACTAGTGTTTTCCAACTGTATATAGAGAACTTGAGAAATATTTCCAGACCATTGAGTGCGAACATGATGAATTATGGTGATGGTCATATTTGCATCATTATGAATAGTTGGAGTTGTGAAGTAAACCCTTGGACACATGTTTTCATTGAGAACCATACAACCAACCAAGTGAAATTGAATGAAATTCTCTTCCTGTAAATATTTTGGTGTATGAACAAAATGTGGTAGAAGTGTTTTCTTTTGCTCCATGCCACCAATCATCATACCTAAATATTTTTTTGGAGCATCATAACACTTCTTTCAATGTTTGTACAACTTTTTTCTTTCACTTGATTGTTGATTCCAATGTTCTTGAAGTGCTTTAACTATGGAATCTGCACATGACATAAAATAAAAATATTGATCATATGTTTTCATAGATGATAACTATCCAATTAAAAATAACAAAATTGTAAATGCATACCTCTTTATGCCCCTTCATATTTATCTCTTCTTGATTTAAGAGTAGCACATTTACTACAAATCCCCGTCTTTGAATTCTTAGGAATATGTACATTGTTCAATTTATTCTTCCATATTCTTGTAAAATATGCATATGTAATAAAATTAGCATTTCATTTAACAACTTCAACATATCCTTTGTACAAGTTGTAGATTTCCCTCCTTGAGAAATTATCTGGAATATGTATTTTGTCTTTGTTTGGCATACACTCTTCATGTTTGGAAAATAATTCATGCATCCATGACTATGTAATGTTTTTCAATGAACTACTCTCTCATCCGTGATGTACCTTTGAATAAAATGAAGGATATTTTCCCAACCTGTCTAGATTCTTAATAGACGAATAACACCATTTGAGTCAATTTTTTTGAAATCCTTTCTGCAAAGTAAAATATTCCCAATGTGATAATCATATCTTGTCTTGGTGGATATCATGCACCCCATCAAATATGAATTTTACATGCTCTTATTCATTGACAAATATCTCTTCCTTTTATTCAAGGCATACATGTAGTCCATGATTTTCAAACAATTATTTTGACAACATTCACTTGAAATGAATTCAGTTATGGAAATTGATTTAGTGAGAAATTATTTCCTAGACCTTGTATAACTAGAATGGTTTGGATTGATATAAAAATTTCTAGTCCTGGTCCTAGACACAATATTTCTTTGCAATATCTCCATTATTTCATCATCCTCACTAAAAGGATTTTACTGATCACCAGAATGAATATCAAGCAAAATATTGTGAGGAGACTGAACAAGAGAATGTCGATCACCTTGATTTGTTGCAACTAAATGATTGATAACATGATATTCATTCCTAGGTCCATCATCATATTCATTGATAATATCATTAAAGATAGGAATATCAAAATCACTAGAAAAATGATTACCATCATCATCGATGTCATTGGATCTTCCATGAAAATATTCATTTGAAGGAAAATCAACATCATTGTTAAGACTATGAATGCCCTTAAGATCCTCACTTGGAGAAACTTTTCTTTCATCATCATCGATACCTTGAAAACACTCATTTGGAGGAAAATCATCATTAACATTGTATCCACCATTAACATAATCATCTTCACTGCTTTCAAAATCCCCACTTGAGGGAAATTATTCATCATCCTACTTAGTTTCTTGAAAATATTCATGAGTGTCTTGAAAATCCTCACTTGGAAGAAAATGATCATCATCAACATTGTTTCCTTTAAATTTCTCACTCGGGAAAGAGTGTCCACCAATGAAATAATCATCTTCACTACTTTGAAAATCCCCACTGGAGGGAAATTCTTCATCATCCCCATTATTGGCTTGAAAATCCTCACATGGAGGAAACTATTCATCATCCTCATTAGTACCTTGAAAATCCTCACTAATTGGAGGAAAATCATCATCACCAACATTGCTTCCTTTAAATTCCCCACTCGGGAAAGACTGTCCACCATTTCCATAATCATCACTACTTTTAAAATCACCACTTCGGGGGAATTCTTAATCATCCTCATTCATTCCTTAGAAATCATCTCTTAGAGGAAAATCTTCATAAATACCTTCAAAATCCTCACTTGGAGGAAAATCATCATCACCAACATTGTTTCCTTTAAATTCCTCACTTGGGAAAGAGTGTCCACCATTGTCATAATCATCTTCACTTCTTTTACAATTTCCACTTGAGGGAAATCCTTCATCATATTCATTGGTTCCTTGTAAATCTTCATTGATACCTCAAAAATCCTCACTTGGAGGAAATTTATCATCCAAAACATTTAAACGTTGATCATATTATCCACTTCGACCTACATTTTGATTATTTGCATTACTATTAAACTGTTGAATAGATTAATCATCATCATATTCCTCCTCTTTATCATCGATGCCTTCAAATTTATTTGATTTAGGACTTTCCTGAGGAACATGTTGAATAGCATTGCTTGCACTATGATCAAACATGTGACTAGCTGAAAAATATGATGCCTCATTTGCATTACAAGTATTCCCATTGCATTTGCTAGTCCCAAAAGAAGAGGTTTGCGAACAATTTGTTGATGCCTGAGAAATAAAATCTTCTCTATCTGATGAAGTCATCACTTCTCACAAAGAAAATAGAATGATACAAATGCTCACCCTCCCAATGACAATATTATAACTTGTAGAATGATATTTTCCATCTAAAATCATCCCCCCCAAAATTTTCCCTCCAAAATTACCCCCCCCAAAATATTCTCCAAAATTTCTGCCTAATTTTTACCCTTTATTATTTTCCCTTCAAAATTAAAAACAACTTTTATTTTATTTTGTTATTTACTTGTTAATTACAATATTTTTCATGTTTTTTTATTTATCCAACATTCATTAAACGTAGCGATGATCGATATAATTTTAGGTATATATGTAGACAATATTCTTCATTTTTATTTATCCAACATTCATTATGCTAACAATACTTTATATCATCTTTGTTATATATACACAGTCTTGTTTTTTTCTTTTTAGATTGCGTGAGATCTTGGGCAGTATTCGTTAAATAATTTGGAGCAATCTACAAGCGAGAAACATGGAGAATACATTCGAGGATAATTTAGCATTTAAGAGGTTAGTTATTTTTTAAATTCTTAACATTTACTAAAACAACATTTATAAGATCATCTTTGAATCACATAAAAAAAATTCATACGAAAATTATAAAAACCCTAAATTTTTTTAGATGTTTTCTAATTTTTTCTAAAAAAATCACAACTTTTTAAAAAATAATGAGACCTTTTTCAAAGTAATTTTAACAAAATTCTTAATATTTTTCGAAAAAAAGAAGAAAAAAAAGACAAATTTAGGTATAGTTTTTAGAAAAAATTACTCTTTTTATTCGTTTTACTCAAAATTTTACAGTTTTGGCCCATGGTGGTTACTGGGAGGAATGCCCCTCCCCTGCAAGACCATGATTTGTCCTACGGGGGTGCTCAGGATGATGCTCAACAGTTCCCCGACCCCTCGAAGACCAAGTCACGACCAACTTGGTTGTGACTTGAATGTCGGGGGGTTGGCCGTGGGGGCCATCCCCTTATGGCCAAGCCCTATACACGCCCAAGGCTTGGCTGCGGGGTTGCCCCCTCTACCAAGCCCTGAGTGTGTCGAGGACTTGACCCTGAGATTGAGGCGATGTGGGGAATCGCCCGAGCCACTCCGCGACCAAGGCACAGTCCCATGGGATTGTGATTTGGTCGAGGGGGTCGGGGAAATGTCAGACATTTACCTAGCCTGGTCAGCCTCACAATCAATTTGTGGTTCCCTGGGATCGTTGCTTGTCCACGGGGGGTCTCGGGCAATTCCTGACATTTCCCCAACCCGGACAACCCGATGCCCAAGTCACGGTCCAACCTAGACCGTGAGTTGGTCATGGGGGGCCAGTCCCTGCAACCAAGCCTTGGGAGCTTCCATGGCTTGGTCGCAGGGATAGATGAGGCAATGCGCAACATCGACTTAGTCCCCCGTAATCCAAGGCTTAGTGCTAACATCACCCTAGAAACTCCATGGGTCAATTTTTTTTTTTTTTAATTTAGTTCTTATATTCAATGTTTTGTTTTTAATTTATTATAATGTAAAAGGGTTATTTTTTTTTCTTTCTTCTATAGGAAAAATGGAAGGAAAGAGATTATCTATGAATATATCTAGATGACGAAGTGCAATAATAACTTCCAAAATTTCAACTGTAACCTCTCTGAATGCTAGGAAACAAATTGATAGCACAACATCTGAGTTGTCAAGGGCAATGAAGAATGTTAGAGAGTGGAAATTTGTAGAAGGTGAAAACAAACATGAATATTCTTGGTTTGTTAAAGACAAGTAAGAAAACAATGGAGAACATCTATGTTTGTATTGTGTTGAGTTTGAACATGTGTAAGGAAATTATCAGACACTTGGCTTGTTACAAGATATATGTTTAGTGCCACAGACATATTGTTTATGGGCTCGTCAAACAAAGAAACACTTATATAAAGATTAGATATTGTTTGAAATTGAACAATTATAACATGAATGAATGTTTTACAAAAATATGTGCATCCATCATTCATGACATTGAGAAAGGAAATGCAAGTTTTTTTTTATTTTTGTTTTTGTATCCTTTATTATTTTTAGAATCATGTTAATATTTAATTTTATTTAACATGGAAATGTTATGTTTTATTTTTACAGAAATATGTTGAACGACTTTCACATATGTTAGTGGGTATTTACTCTAAAGAGAATAATATCATGTACGTTATCAACACTTTTCATATTGAAAAGACACAAGAAGGAAGGAAAAAGAAACAAAAAGTAATGGAGGTTGAAGTTGCAAGAGTAGACAGAGAAGAACATGAAAGAAGAAAGAAAAGTCCTCATTCTAGAAATCCTAAAAGGGTTACATTTGAAAATGAGGAAACTCCAAATGAAGCTTTTGTTGAGATTATTCACAATGAGGTGATCACTCCTTGCAAAAATAATAATCAAGATAAACACAAAAGAGTGATGGTCGATGTTGAGTCCATTCCTATTGATTATGAATAAATCGTTGATTTAGATAAAACCCATTTAAATAATAAGAGGAAGAAATAAAAAAAAAATCATGATGTTCAAGAAGCCATCATTAGCTCTGAGTATTATAATGAAAGTCCTAAAGGTAAAAGAGAAATAATAACACCAGGTGTTGATCTAGAGGTTGGTATTATGAAAACAACACAAAATGTCATTGAAAATAGATTGAGGATGACAAACTTAGTTGATGATGGCCATACATTTCAGTTGAATGTGAAACAACTTTATAAACCCACATAAGTACAATACAAATATCAACTTCTAAAACCACATCACTTGCATATTCACAATTTGAAAGGATTGATTAGGTACAATCCATATGCATATGTGGTTGACTACTTAGTTCTTTTTGACCCAATGGAAGCTCCTAGGAGGGAATAATTTGATATCTCAAAATGTTTTGACTACAAATATTATGTGATTGAAAGAAATCATTATGCACATGCTAGAAGAGAATTGATGCAATAATATTGCAATAATCCTCTTTTTGAAATAGTCAAATGCATAATTTATGTTGGTTTAGCAGATTCAGAAGAAAAGTTATTTTCATGGGATCATAACATAGACAATGAGTACATAATTTCCACGACTTTCATTCAAATGGTGAGATTTATCCATAATGAGTTTTCTGAAAGATGTCGTGGGGAGAGATCATATGTTGATGCCAAATTTCAGAAGAAATTTGTATGGAAATAGGCTTCCCACTTGATGATGAAAATGCAAAAGAAAAAAATCGCAAAGGAAGTGATGTATTTAGAGTTGTGTATATTAATGGGTAGGTATGGGATTTGATAGATGATATCATCACCCTATCGGAAAATATTAGTATAAAAAATCAGAGAGTTAAGAAGGCTAAACCATTAATATGTGGCACAAGTAAGACAGGTCTTGAAATAAATAATCTCCAAGATGATATGACTATAACACCTTGGAGAAAAATAGGAGTGAAGGATGAGAAACTTATCATAACTATATTATCACATGTAAGGCTCAGTGAATTGTCTATGGAAGAAATGTGTGATGAATTTTGAAAGTAACTTTGTTGAGTTATTTTTATTTATGTTAGGACAAGAAAATTAATTTGTTCAATTTAACATACCAATGTTCTAAGTATATTATTATATATATCATTATAGCATTATTTTATTTATGTATTTAGTCACAAGGTGTATATGAGAATACAAGAGGAAATTGTTAAGATGTTGAATGAAAAAAGTTGGGATGATGTTAAACTCAACTATCCATATTGAAGCTCTACATTAGTATTGAAACATTTTTTTGTTTCATTCAAAAATGTATGTTGATTTATTACATTCATATTATTCGTTTGTACGTTAATTTATTTCTATTTTAATAGTTATAGATATATAACTATATGCTTTTTTGTTTAATTAAATATGCCAAAGAAGAATGCAAATGAAGTACTTGAAACCTTCAAAAGTTTTATCAAAAAGGAAAGTTTGAAAGAGAAAGAAGGAGACATGTTCAAACTGTTGAACTCGATGACACCCTTGATCACTACATTTGGAATGGGATCGATATTGTTCTGTATAAAGTGATATTAGGTGATTGTGAACACCTTGGAAATACTGTTCCTAAAAAAAAATACTCCCTAGTTATTGTGGATATCCCTCATGGTTATATTATCCAAAAAAATGGATATGATATTGAGACTTATACTTCCCAAACTTTTAATAAAGTGGTTATGGGATTTTCGGAAGTCACAACATCACCATTTTGGAGATTTATGGTATTTCATTCAGAGACACAACAAGGATTAGTACAATCAAGCTTCAAGGGAAAAGAAAAGACAAGGATGCAGTTTATTTGGTAAGATATTGAATGTTAGGGTCCTAACCCGCACATAGGTAGAGAAATATATTTGGATGTAATAAAGGTCAATATTAATAAGGCCTTTCAATAAAATAGAATAAGGCCGATGTAAGAAGACCTAATAGAAGCTTCCGCTTGTAGAAGGATCTTCCTCTAGATGCTTATTTTGATAGACATATTTAGTATAAATAAGGGTCGAGGGTATGAAAACCCTAGTTTGGAGATTATTGTAACAGAACACTCCTTGACTGGAGGTTGCCCCCTCAAAGAGGCCCGTGAACATTGCTTTCTGAATCAAAGTGTTATTTCTGTTGTTTTTCTTATATTATTTATGTGTTATTGTGGAGATTATGCTGGTTATATTACAGTTATTCTGCCATTTCTAGCATTTTATTTATGTTCTGCATACTTTTTATATCTGGTATATTACATTGAAAGTGTATGTTTAGCAATTAAGAGTAGAAAATAATTTTATTAATTCACAGGTTAATTGAATTTGCTCTTATTTATGTTATAGGCACAAGCATAATATTCATAGTTCCAATAGAGAACCATTTAAATTTGATTTTGAGAGTATACATCTTGCAACCTGGACAAAAAATGATTCTTATAATTCTATTTTTGTCAATCTAAAGGATGTTGAGACTCCTAGTAGTTCACTGGTATACAAAAACCAATAAAGATATGAGGAAAATGATTTGAAAGGAGAGATGGTTAACATTTATAAAAAACCACGAGCATTAATTAATTATCTTATAGATACATTTTCAAATGAAGGAGATTAGGTTTTGGATTTGTTCTCGGGTTCAAGTAAGAATTATGATCTAACATTTATGAAATCATACTTCAATCTTATATTATTTTTAATTTATGTCTTTTTACAATATTTAACTTCAATATTTACTTTGCATTTGGTGATTAGGTACACCATTAGTGTGTTTACAGAAATGAATAAATGGCATAGCCATTGAAAGTGACCCAGTGGAGTGTAGTTTTATTCAACAAAAAATTAATTCTCCAACTCTTCTAGATGAAATGCAAGAAGTTTGCTTGAGGAAACAAGATTTTAGTTAATCAAAGGTGGAAAAAATTTCAAAGGAACCTCAAGTACCATTAGTAAGAATGATTGGAAAGGATCAATTTGGAGAACTTGTGGATATCAAAAACACAATGGAAGAGAAAAATGACACAATGGAAGCACAAAATGATGTCGAAGAAGATGATAATGTGTATATTGAGAATGATGAATTAGGGATATATGATATCGTTGATTAGTTTTAATATTCCCTTGAAGACGATGCTGAATTTTGCAAATTTTTTATGAGCTATAACTATAATGTTTTGACTTTCATATTTTAAAATAAGAATTAATGTATCTATTGTTGTTTTATGATGAATCTTTTTATTGTTTTCTTTTTCCTTTTATTTGTATGTGAATCACTATACTAGGGAAAATTTTATTAAATGTTGTCATTTTTTAACCTCAAATGTATACAAATATGGAAAAAATGTTAATTCTTTATAAAATTTTCAACTTTTTTGTTCAATTATGTCCATAAAAATGTTTTATTTGACATGTTATTTTAAACGAATAGGTACGAAAATGTATAGGTTTTTTATTATATATGGTTGTAAAATGTATTTTTTTTGGCTAAATATTAAAAATTGTGTTATTTAACTGCAATTATTTTCTATGTATTGAAGTAAAGCTAAAAAATGTGTTAAAAATGATGTTTTCCACTATATTTTAAAAGTATGGAACAATAAATTAATTAAGGAGACACAATTATATGAAAAATCGTAATTTCAAAAAATTAAATGGTACATAATATTTTTAATATTGAAAGAAGCATGGAAAAATGACTAAAACCACCGTTGAATAAAAAACAAATTTAGAAAAAATTGAAAATAGATGAAAAACAAGCATTTAAAAAATAATGTGGAAACATTGTGGATAAAAAAAAATTAAAATATCGAAAAACCACCTAAAAAGGAAGGGAGGGTGCTACTAGTAGCACCACTTTTAAAAACGGGGTAAAACATGTGACCCAAAAAAATTTATAACTCTATAGAGTTTTTCTTAAGTTGGTAACTATGTTCATATTATTAATGTATTTTGTTTATTTGATGAAAGGTCGGAGTGCTTAGGAAATGTAATACATTGATCATTATTAATAATAAAATACATCATTGGCTAGAAGACAGATAACGATAAGAGTTATTTGGGGGATATGATTTCATGAGAGAGGGGCCTAAAGGGGCTAAGTCTTTTTATTATATTTTATTTACCCATCTTTGTTGTAATTGATAAAAGTGGTTAAATGAGCTTCTTAGGGAAAGGCCATGTGGTTCTTGATTTACAGGTAAATATATAAACCCCTTTTGTGGGTAGTTTGGGGGTTCTTATCCATTCACTCTTTCATTTGGTTCATCATTCCTCTTTCATTATTGTTCTTGGTTGGGAAATGGGAAGAAATTGCTAAGGAAGAAAACCATTATTTTGTTGGATTTAGTAATTATTTTTGTATTTCAACCATGAATTGGTCCATGTATGCATGAGATGTATTGGGATGTGATAAACCCTATTCACAACTACAAATACTAAGAGTCCAAGCATGGATATTCTTGATGAGATGCATTGGATCCCTAGAAAGAAGTGGACAACTTGAGGGACTGTGAGACACTGAAGGGGGTTCATTTTTTTTGGGTGGTGCAGGATGGAGAGAATAAAGTTTGTGTACTTTGGATTGTTGTGTGTTGAGAAACCTGTGAGAGCTTGAGTGTTGATTCGTTTGGGAAGCTAAGTGTCTCTTTGGAACCCATCCTTGTAGATTCATATCCCTGTCTCAAGGGTGACTTGTTGTTGAGACTTGAAGAAACAATGTATAAGGTTGCGTGGAACTTCCTTGGTCTACATATAGTTTGTGATTAGTTTTGTTTAAGATAAGTGCTCTCTGTCATGGTTTAATTTGTTTGTATATTTATTTCCAATGTGTATTAACTATTATCTCTGAGATATGTATCTTAATGCTTCTTCTAGCTGGTTATTTTTATAAATGGCATGAGTAAGCATTATTTTATTTCATGAGTAAGTCTTGAATGAATCTTCATTATTGCGTGTGTGATTATTCAATTTATTTCATGTTTCTTTACGAGTTAATTGTTAACAAAATTCAAAATCAATTCCTGAAGTTCGTTTTGAAGTAGCGTGACCCAACCTTGGTGGTTGGGTACACTACAGATACATTACAGAGTAGTATCGAAGCATCTTTGAAGGGACTTATGGTACTAGTTAACATGTCTGACCTATTGTGTTGGGTTTGGGGCACGTTATAGATTGGTCACAGAGATTTTGGTTACAACATCGGGCCTTGGAAAGGGTCTGCTACATAACAGGGTAGAATTTCTGGAGGTAAAGTTGAAATTAATGGCTTGGGAAGCATCGAAAATAATTTTTTTTGGTTTAAACTCTATTTTCAACCATGGGGGATAAATCCAAGTTGATCCCCCATGCCCCTGATCTCTTGGCAATATCCTCATTTGCAATCTGAGCCTCTCAATCTATAGTTTTCCAGGTAGAATATCGATGCTCAACGACCATGAATGTCACCTCTGCGTGGATCCCCAACATAGATCTGCAATGAGTGTTGTTTTAATTTATCCCACATGCATGCAAGGAAGGTCAAATAAACTATTTATAATCAAAAGGAGACTTCTTGTTACTTGTGTGTGAAGCACATAAGTGTCACAAAAAACTGTAAAACCACGTGTGAAATGAACTTTTAGACGATAGTCTTGATAGTCGGTGGGTTAGTGGGCCCATATCAGATCCCTGGACCCCCAGAAATTATCCAATCTTGTTCCCTTGAATTTTTTTGATAACCCGATACCCGATAGGGCATGGTTCAGGGGACAGGGTTCCAAGCCTTATGGACTACAAATAGACAAAGAATGTGCGGATGATGTTAAGCTCATGTCATGATGATGTAAGAAATGCAATGAGAAGTGGAAAGGTGGCAGCAAAGGAGTGGAGGATCTCTATGCAGGTGATGATGTGTCAAGAGAACATCGTGCCACATGTCAAGACATGTGTCAGGTTGATCTTGTGCCATGTTTCTAGGGTTCCATCAAGACTATCAACTATCAAATATCAGGCGCTCAAGGGTAGAATGGAATGAATTACCCAAGGGGGCATGATATGTCAATGGGTCGATATCCAGTGGGTGGATATTAGATCTTGAGAGATTGGTGAGAAATTTTTTATGCAGAAGAGTCGAGGGAATAGTGGGTCGATGCCATGTGGATGTTCTGCCATACAGAAATGTTAGGAAGAAGAGAAGCGTGAAAAGTGACCGATGCCACATCATGTGTCTCAGCGAAGAAATGCTAATGCCGCATCAGTGTAACATCCCGCTCTAGTGCACTGAAAAAACTTATTCTTTGAGGACACTTGCTCGCAAGTGATCTAGATTTTTATGATGACAAAACTTTTTCCTTCATTATGATGCGTTAAGTTAGATGACAGGATGTTTTTACTACTTTGATGTAGACAGGTGTTGCTGACTCAGTTTCATTGAGTGTGCAGGGTTTCGGACCTTGAGGATGCAGAGG
>ML807007.1:123887-139226 GCA_009831015.1 Picea engelmannii | reverse complement strand
GGGATTCCACAGAGGAAGAAGTAGCAGCCACTATGACTACTAGGGAAGATGAACCAGAAGCCACGGAGGAGGAAAATGCAGGAGAAGATGACAATGTTGACCGATAGGAACTGGAAGAGATGGAGATGGAAGCTGAAGAATTTGAAGAAGAGGTTTCTCCCCAAGAGCAATATGAAACCATGGAACCAATAGAAGATGCGGAAGTTGACACGGAAAGGCCCACTAGTACCATGGTCGAGGTTGTCCCACAATAACCAGCCTCGCCTGTGGAACTAGCAGAGCAATTTGATAGCATAATAACTACAGAAGAGGGTTCACAACAGACAAGAGTGGGTGAATTGGTCGATATTGTGACCGAGGGTACTCCACAGGAACCTCCTGTCACCATGGAGTCAATGGAGGAGGATAACCAAAATGAAGAAGATGTCATGACCACCCCGACCATAGAGCTTATGGAAGAAGTGATGGGAGAACTAGGGTGTGAGGTTGGCACTGAACCACAAGAACCAGTGTCGACCTCAGGATCGGATATGGAAGACCCCTACCAGTTCTCCTTTTCCTCCTTTGTTCCAAGAGGAGCAAGGTGAACTTGTTCCCTTCAGCGCACAGAAGAAGATATCGCCATTCCTCCAATTCTATCACAAAATCCACAACCATGTGAGGTGGATGATACTCAAACAGATACATTAGCAGGAGAGAATATTGCAAGGGCACCACTGGTCGCGGTGAGAAAACAACAAGAGGAAATAGCTGTAGGGGAAGAGGAGGGACCAAGCGAAGCAGTCCCGACGACTGAGCCAATGGAAGAGCTAGGCGAGAAGGTCATAAGACTCCCAGTTAAACAAAAACATCAACTACAGTTTAAAGAGACATTGTGGCTTAAGATGGAGGTCAGGAAACTAAGGAAACAGGTACACAAGATGCATGAGAGGATGAAGAAATAAAAGCAGCAAGCTCGAAATTACAAGGCCATAGGAGTAGAAACAGAGACTCAAACGGACCAGGTAGCCATAACCTCTGCTGCTACTCGAACAGACTCGGTTGAGCGATTGTTTGAAGACCGTGAGCATGCCTTAACGGTAAAAGTGTAGACTTGGAAATCTATTGCGGCTCAGTATCAAAACAAGGTCAGAAGAACTCAAGAACAAGCCTCCGCAACTATTTTTGAATATGTGGAGCATATCGACATCATGAGACTAAGGCATGTGAAGCAGCAGCTCAAGATGGAGAAGCTGGAAAAGAAAGTGGCAGAGCTGAAAACTGATAAGGAGCAGATGTTTAATTTGGCGCAAGAGGTGATGGCATGTCACCCCCCTGCTTCTTGTTATTCTTTATTCTTACATGAACGTTTTCTTTTATTCTACGTGGAGAGCATCAAAAATGATATTAGTTATAAAATAGAAAACGACGTACAATTCCTCCGAATAATGAGACACCACAACGTGCCAACTCATCATTTGATGTGTGAATTTTACCTGCATGGATATCTGTTGCGCCTAGACAGAGATTTCAATCCGGTCCCGTATGTGGGAGACATTCATTTAAGGGCCCTCACCTTTTACACTTTCAACCAGATCAGCTAGTAGAAGGTTTTTAACACATTTGAATCTAATCAGGTTACAAAGCCGTTTATGGTAAGAGGATAACATGAGAGGTCAGTCACCATGTTCACTAAACACAACACCTTTTTGGGAATTGAGGCGAATAGAGACAGAATGTTGAGGACACAAAATTGGTGCCTTGATCTTTGTGTTAAGAAAATAGTCACATTTCATGAAGAGGCTCTTGATTGATTTCAGAAAAGGTGGATGATGACACCTACAGTTGTCCGGAACAGGGAACCTTTTGGGGCACCAAATTTTTCACTAGTGCTCCCCAGGGTGCCCAAATATGTGGCATGCATCTGAACAAGTAGGGTCCGATGGATGGGACTCCAGTTTCAGTTTCCCACTATTTGGTTGCCAGTAGAAGATTACACTCCAACATATATCATCCCGGAAGATTGGTGGGAAGAAGTTCACCTTTCAAATGGTTTTAAAGTTCCAGGGACAGAGATGGTCGAAGAATATGATCTTGCCCATTTTCAGGAAGCCAACAGTCAGCGAAATCCAGACCTGTGGAGGTGGCGAACTACATGAGGGCATGTAGAAGGCTAGTTGGGGGGAGATGTTGGGCACCAAATTGGGATATCTTTATGCTGCATTTCCATTACCTTTTTGACCTTTTTTCACTTATTTACCTATGTTTACTATGATAAACCTGCGAGGTAAATACCCCTACCTTGTCTATTGGAATATTTTATTAATGAAGTAAAGTCACGGAGTTTTTCCTATTCGTAGCACTAAAACGAATGTTTGACCGCCACTTCTGGGGAACAAGACCAGAGCTTCATCCTGCAGCAGATCCTCTCTTCACAACAATAACCAAGCCATAAAGAGGCCACATAGTTGGATTCACAGATCCTTGAACCATCTTGGGCATTTCGCTGATCATGTCCATCTGGTACTGGCGCCATTCCAACTAATGTATATTTTTGGGGATACGGTTACCATGTTTTGGGGAAAGAGGTTGTTCTCCATTTTGATGTATAAAAGACAGTTTATTCTTGTAACTGGGGATGTCAACATTGAGATTGTATTAACCCTTTTCAGATTTATAAAACACTATCTATTTTGTTGTCTTCATCTTCACTGTGACCAACGCAGCCCTGATCAGAGAGCTGGGCCTGCTCTTCTGATCAGGTGTTGCGTCTTCCTGTGTGTGTTATTTATCAGTTTCTACTTGCTGTTACAGTGTGTTATTTATCAGTTTATGCTTGTTGTTACACTGTTATTTATCATTTTATGTTTGTTGTTACAGTGTGTGATTCTTATGAGTACTTTTTGGAAGTTGTAGTTAATCCAGTTGACAGTAATGTTTTGAATCTTAATCATGAACCCTTGGCCAAAAAGAATTGTACTCTTGCCCCTGCATATACCTTGTGTGTTTCCTTAAAAGGATACGCACCCGGATTGATAAATTAATGTAGGAA
Organism: Picea engelmannii; assembly: GCA_009831015.1. Classification (NCBI taxonomy): domain Eukaryota; kingdom Viridiplantae; phylum Streptophyta; class Pinopsida; order Pinales; family Pinaceae; genus Picea; species Picea engelmannii. Next base: position 136,195 of record ML807007.1, on the reverse strand, counting down.
AAGGGTGAATAAATCATTCATACCTGGACACCAACAATATGCAAGCCAATATAAACCAACTTAACATAAAACAGGATTAAGTTTTAACTACTGGGGAAGAGGATGAGCTTGGGATAACCCATTTCTCAAACATGCAGATAGTGATTCTATACCACGGGCCTAGTACTAATACATCAACCATGTGAGCATCCAATTACTGTCTGAGAAACTAATTATAAGAAAAGAAATCACATATGTAATAAGATAATGGCAAGCAACATAATTCATCTACCATAACCATTCATTACATAATAACACAACAATTCATTTTCATCATTAAAGCCAAGAACATTAAAACATTGCACCAGATAACTTGACAACATAATTAATTTCTCTTACTCATTAGTGCATAATTCATGAAACAGGATAGGAAGTAGTTCTTCTCCAAGTCCAATCACATGCATTTAATGAAAATAGTTTGTCTTTGGTCCAAAAGGACTTCTCAATTCATAGCAGCTTCAAAATAATTCTTAACAACCAGAAAGAAATATTTCTTACAAAAACCATCGACCTTTCATTAATTGGTCGTTGTCTTTATTTATAATTTAAAGTTTAACTGAAATTAATGACTAAGTGCAGTTTAAGAAAAACAAAAATCGTCGCGTGGCGTCATCTTCTAACAGTTTCTTTAACATTCAACCCAAGATATCTCTTGAAAAGGATGAGTTCCCTCGTATTCAAACCAATTGATAAACAGTTCTTCACAAGTTTGTGCCCATGGAAATCTATGATGTTCCATCAAAGCCGCATATATTCCCCGGATGTCCACTGCATGCGTCCGGTACTTTACTAGACTGGAGTCCAACTACTGTAGCATGGTTCGGACTCTGATTGGATGTTCTAAAAATAGTTTCACTTGCCCTGGTCTTGCATCGGTAATCTTTGTGAGTTCTTCAATCCATAGTGAATATTGTTTGGCATGCGACTCAACTATGTCACTCAGGTCGACGAAGTTATCGGGGGTGTCGAACTTGGGGAGTCTAAGACCCTTTATTTCTCTGTTGATTTTTCTTTGATATTTCTTTCAAGTTCTTTGGTGAGGTCATGAAGAAAATTTGTTTGGTATTCGAGAGTATATTTCTTGTAATCTGGTTTGAGGTAGTTTAACGATCAAGTAACACATAGTAAGATACAAACAAAACATAATAGACCGATGTGTACCTGTGGATCTCATTAGTCTCAATCGTTTAATACTTATGTGATCCCAGTCACCCCTTTGAATGACCTGTAATGTCCTTGTCCATGTCGTCGCTCCTCTTCAATTTAAATGAGTTACATCAGTGTGCCATAGCGTGGAAAATCAGGTACAGAGGACATGAGTGTTGAAACCGTCACAGTAGCCACTTGACCCTTGGGGCTGGGAAAGGATGCCAGAGTTGAACGTGTGTGCGTACGCTCCCAAAAGGTCTGATACCATAATAATGAAGTCGTTAAATGCCTCAGGTTGAGGCGAGTGGTTCCTCCAGAAGTTGTATCACCAAGTGTGTCAACTATCATTCATTAATAATGAAAGTTGGGGAGTTTAAAGAGATTAGAATGATCATAAAGTATATTCCATGCAACTTCGATCAATGGCATTTCATACGTTCTGGATTGCATCCGTCGAGCATTTGTGACGTGTTAACTCTTCAAGACATCCTATCGCAAGGTATGAGTGTCCTTTGGCATGTTCTGTTTTACTTCCTCATTCCGCTATAAATTGTAGGGGCTCTGTGGGGAATTCTACGCAACATTCAATTTTATACATCGTTAATGTTGGTCTAGCGAGTCTAATTCTAGTGAAACTCTATGTCGTATTTCTTTACTCATCCACAAATGTCTAATCCAATATGATGTTGCACTATGGGATCCCCCTTAAATAAGGGATGGGGTTTGCGAAGTAGTCGGAGTGTCAGGTATGAGCCCCGGCGTGCCTAGGACTCTTTTTTATTGGCATCCAGTGTCCCTGAACCTTCAATAGGAGGTACATGTCTTTGCTCAAAAACAGTGTCAGCATCTCAAGCGGATGTGAGAATGGAGAGAAATACGCCTGAAGTGTTGATACTGAGAGGGGGGTGAATCAGTATCAAGTACAATTTAAAACCTTTTTCAACTTATACTTAAACCATTCAACTATATCCAATGAGTAATGAACAATAGTATAAGAGTTACACCAATACACCATAATACACCATTCAAAATATATGAGAAATAATCAATAGTTATTGTTCAAGGGAAGTAATGACTTCCAAAGGTAGCTGCAGTTTCCAAATGTAAAGGGAGGGATAAACCTACAATAGGAAAATACAATCCTCCAATATTAAGAGAGAGTTGAACTCTCCATCCTTGCCCCTTCCTTCCACCCAAGAATATATGAGAGATAATAAAACTTTACATTAAATCATCACCATCAACCAATCATTACATAGAACCCGATAATGCTTCCTGAGACTTGTTCAATTTCTGCAATTCTTCAATTCTTGGAGTACTATGATCCTATAGATAATATTAATCAATGTATTTTCTAAAACTCCTCCAATTTTCACTCCTTTAATCCTCCCAAAAAAGAGGTTATAGAAAGAATGGTAGACTTTATTCAATTCTGGTCTATTCAGGAGAGTGAACTTGCACAGAATTCCCAACTCTCAATAATTAACATCCGATTCTAAAAATTGCACACAAGAAACTACAGTCCGTACTATTTCCAATGAAATTTTTTCCACTTCATTTGGATTCACGATGAAGCAGTTATGATTTTTTTACCCAAAACACATATTTATTGACTAGCTTCAGGACTGGTCACAAACCCTATCTTCCACAGAGTATATCTCCATAATTATAGTGAATCAAGAGCTGAAACTTTTACCAAAGGTACCTTGATATGTCTTCTCAATACCATAGTGATTTAACCTTCTAAATCATTCTATAACAAAAGTTATAGAAAAAATGGTAAGATGACCTGAAAATAACATACCTTAGAACACATCACCAAAAGACTTCATCCTCCCTTGAAATCTAGCCTTCTTTACTTCTTATTTCCTCTGAAATTTGACTTGTATAAAAATGAATGTCTAATGATGTTTATTTATACCATTTAAGTCACTTCATTTTAACATTAGGGCCGACCTGACACTTTCTTATTTTGTAATTCTTTTCTTTAATTATCTTCAGGGCCTACATGTACTTCCTTCTTCAATTCACTTTGTCATATTCAAAAATTCATTTTTCCTCAACCATGAGGATCCACGTGACATGCCACATACCACCAGAAAAAAAATGATGTATACTATCCATTCATGGGTGTTGTATATGTATGTGCATTGTCCTTCATGTCCAAATACCTTTATCAATCTTGCGGTCCAATACCCATAACTAGGGTTGAAATCAATGACAACAACCAATCTTCCAACATGAAGGACATACGTTGGGTGGCATGCCTTCTCAATAGAAGACACTGTAGAGGAGGGGAAGGCCTAGAAAAAATAAGGGAAAAGGAGGATAAGACCGCCTCCCAACCGATCTGAGTGCACACCCGGTCGCTGAGGAGTTTACAATGCACACTACATGGTCGAAGTCTGTCGGGACTACCAGTCGAGAAAGAAGGAGACAAAAGGGAAAGGAAAAGACACCAGTTTCTCCTATTAAGAGTCCCATATAGTATCTAGAGCAGACCCAACTTTCCATAGCCTAACTTTACCAAGAAAATAGAGAATTACGGAGTCAGTTGGTGGAAAAGAATCAATAGGTATCGGCACCACAGGGTCATGAAGGAAGCACAGATTATCTCAAGAGACAGCTTCGGAAAGCACAAGATAGGATCGTGAAGCTGCATGAGGCGGAGAGGATGAAGAGGAAGGAGAAAAAAGAAAACATTGCAAGGCATGAGGAGTAGTCTAGGAGAAGGTCTATGCACAGGAGATACATAATGGGCGGACTCTTACTTTGCATTCTCCGAAGTGACGCTTGATAGTTTTCTCTTTTTGTTGTAAATTGTTTTCATAATCTTACTGTAACCGGGCCGATTAGTCAAGACGTCGGTGGTGTTTATTTGTATGTAACCTGAGCTTGGAGGGATCTTTAATTATATCAAAATTTGAAAGTGTTTTGAATGTATCGTGTTCCCTCTTCGTATGTAAATCTACCGTGTTTTTTCTTTTATCTAAGTTTCTTGCAAATTATGAGCTTTTATCATTATCATTGTTCTGAGTTGCTTTGTGCGTTCGTTGATACATTCCTTTTAAAACTTCCTATGTCGATTGATGTTGGCGTGGCGTTACGAACTCGGGGTTATTAAATATTTTAAAACATAAAATCTAGAACTCGACTGGTGGGTAAGGATTGCACTTAGGTACTTCGCTCGCATTGAATGCGCTAAAAGTTCTAGATATTGCGACTGCTGATGTCGGGATGGCATCGGGGATCGGCGTTAAAATGGAAAATTAATGCGTAGTTTTCTTCGTGAATTATCATTTTTGTGAATCCCTGGTGCTGAAATAGTTTCGAGAGTCAGCGATCGGCGATACCACTCCCCTGTTTTCGTGACGCTTACTCTTTCGTTTTTCTGCCGAAGCCAAACGGATCGGTCTTCGGCGATATATTTAGTGGATTTTATTCACGAGGATGAGAAAACATCCTTCTGTCGACGCCGATGAAGATCAGTTCTCAGCTATTTTGAACTTCTCAAGTGATTTTCGTCACTTTTAATCTTTCCCGATGTCGAATTTCCTGAGCGTGTTGGGGAAAAATTTAGATTGTCGATTTCTTAAGTAGTTGTTAAGTCCCTTTTAAAGTAAAGATTATTCTTTGTATGTTCAAGCAGACTTTAAACAATTCAAACATGAAAACATAAAAGATAAGAAGAGGCAGCAGTTTCATATTGAAATGGAAACAGAAAGTGCAAAAAATCAAGTGGTACCCAAAAAGTAGAAATGGACATAGACCTTTTAGGGTGTGTTGAGTTCTCAATAAATGGTGATTCACTGGGTGAAACCAGAATCTTTGTTCCTTCCCCGATGCCTGGCTGATACGGAAGCTAATGGAGAATCTTAGCTGGTGTTAAATCGAAACCTCTTAACCTTTTCATTTGAAGTTCTTCGGATGATGATTTCGGGTCTGCCTGTGGGGTTTTAACTCTTTTCCTCCTTTATTTCCTTTGACCCCAAATCATGTCCCCTTCTTACAAAAGTTTAGAAAAGTATTCACCAGCATAAAGACTTTAATTACCTCTACTCACCTGCTTTGGTGTAGCTTTGCTACCAGCGAGCGTTCATAGCCTTGGCGGAGTCACCCCGACATCACAGAGCTTGCTCCGCTGCCAACGAGCATCCATAGCCCCGGTGGAGATATCTGCATACCCTCTCTTACTATTCATTCTTTTGATAATATCAATTTTATTTAAGTATGATGCCCTGAGTGAGGGAGGGAGGAGGATATCTATTTATTTCTAAAGTGAGATGGTTAAGGTGGATCCTTCACTAGATCCATCTTCTAGGTTCATGTAGTCCTTTCCATCTTTCCTTCATTCCCTTAAGGTCTTACCGAACCACAAAGTAGACACTTTTGGCACTTCTATGAAGTTGTTCATTTGCTCAGGTTAGACAGAGGATTCCTCAAAGTAACTGCAGGTTTTCCAGTACTTCTTGCATTTGTAAGTGAGCGACGAGTTAGAAATAGAGTTCACTATGTTGCATGATTTTAAGGCCAACCATCATCTTGCTAGACACACCTTCAAAAGTACAGAAAACCAGAAAGAAAATAAACAACAAAAGAAGTATTTCGCAACCATGAAGATACTCAACATGAAACACACATAAAATATATATATATATATATATTATTGGAAGTATTGTTTTAGAGCTTGACCATTTACTAGGAGGGCATCAGGGTCCCCCCTCATATTCTGCAACCGATAAGTGCCTGCCCCAATCTTCTCAGCCACCTGAAAAGGTCCAAGACATAAATTATAAAACTTAGAATCCTTCCCTTCTGGTTAATTTGCCCTATCCCACTTCAGGACTAAGTCTCCTACTTCAAAATTCTTTTCTTTAGACTTGTTCTTATCGAACCACCTTTTCACTGTCTTTTGGTGATCTAGGAACTTTGACTTAGCCTTTTCTCTCTCTTCTTCTAGCATGAGAAGAGTGTTGATTCTTTTTTGTATGGCCGACGAAGGTTCCTCGCTAGAATCTTGGGCTAGTTGAAGAGATGGAAGATAGAGCCCATTTGGGAGGGTGGCTTCTTGCCCATAGACCAAAAAGTATGGGGAATTAATTATAGATTCTTTGGATGTGACTCTATCGACCCATAGAGAATTATGGAGTAGATTATGCCAATTTCTTTAGTTATCTGCAATCGTCTTCTTTAATATTCTCACTAGGTTCTTATTGGTTGATTATGCCACACCATTTCCCTGGGGGTAATAATTTGTAGAGTACTTAATTATGATTCCTTTTTCCAAAGAAAACTTTGTCAATAGGGTGGAAGAAAAATAAGTAGCATTATCAAATACCAGAACGGAAGGAACACCAAACCTTGTGATCAGTTGTTGTTCTATGAATTGGATCACTACCTTCTCGTTTACATGAGTCAGAGGAATGGCCTATGCCCATTTCGTGAAATATTCAATGGCAGTAAGAATGTACTTGTGCAGTTTTGAATATCTAGGTGTAATTTCTCCTATGATATACAAACCCCATTGCTCAAAAGGCCTAGAGACAGTCATGGGTTGGAATGGGACTGCTACTCTCTTCTCCTTTCCAGTGCTTATTTGACAAGTCTTACATTTTCTAGCGTGAGTATGAGCATCCTTCAATAAGGTGGGCCAATAATAGCCAGCTCTCAGAATCTTATGAGAGGTGGTGTTTCCTGCAAAACGTCCCCCGGCGGGGCCATCATGGAGCTCCTTCAGCACTTTGTATGCGTCTTCACGTTTGAGACATATTAATAGTACTCTGTCATAATTGATCCGGAAGAGTACCAAATTTATAAGGCGATATTGTGTAGATTTTAACCTGAGGGCTCTCCTTTCCCTAGGGTGGAGGTTTTCGGGACAAGTCAAGTGATGTAGAAGATAAGTTAAATTATTATACCAAGACTTTTGTCCTTGGGAGATGTTTGATACTTTGCCGCACCATAGTTCCATTTTGTTCTCCCATCCGGAATCTTCATTTACTTGGTCCTAGGCTTCAGATACAAGTTTGCATAACCCTTGTCCTCTTACTAATTTGGCAAGTTTTATATCTAGGTCAAATTCCTGGACTACCACCATCTAGTTCCCTCTTCTTTCCCCCATTTCTTTCTTAGTAAACAAGGATTGAACTGCAGGGTGTGGCACAATCACTTTAGTGTGATTCTTGAGGATGTAAGACCTGAAATTTTTTACTGCCTTATATACCGCATAGGCATGTTTATCTATAGAAGGATAGTTGAGCTCAGATCCTTAAATATTAGTGCTCATGGATGACACTAGGGCCTCGTTTTTTTCATCATCCTTATGATTCATAACTGTAGTTAATGATTGGTCGGAGGTGAAAGTATAAAGGGAGAATTCTCTATTGAAATCAGGACTTCGCAACACCAGGGCCTGGGATATAGTAGCTTTGATATTGTTGAAGGTATCTTTTTCGCTCATCATCCCACTTAAATTTGGCATCCTTGCGAATCATCTTTTGTAAAGGTTTGATGATTTCTATGAAATCGAGAGTGAAATTCCTTACAAAATTGATTTTCCCGAAAAAGGACTGCATAGATTTCTTATTATGGGGCAAGGGAAGTTGAGATATGGCCTTAATCCTTTCTGGGTCTATGAGAATGCCTGCTTGAGATATAATGTGACCTAACAACTTACCTTCCTTGACACCGAATATAGTTTTCTTAGGGTTCAAGGATATACAGTATTTCCTACACCTTTCAAAAATATGAGTTAAGTGTTGGATGTGCTCTTTTATATTCTTCGAATACACTGTCACGTCATCTAGATACACTACCATACATTTATTGATTAGTCCCCAGAAAGATATGTCCATGGCCCTTTGGAAGGTCACTCCTACGTTAATTAGCATAAAAGGCATGTGTTTATATGCGAAAATTCCCCATTTGGTTCGGAAGGTGGTTTTTAAATGGTCTTCCTCTGAAACTAAAACCTGGTTGTAACCTGAGAAACCGTCTAGCAGAGAAAAAATCTTCGAGCTGGATATGGTCTGCAGGAGTTGTTCCATCAACGGGATTGGGTAGTTTTCCTTTTCTGAATCTCTGTTGAGGTTCCTAAAATATACGCATAATCATATTTCACCTGACTTTTTCCTCACTGGGATAAGATTTGCTACCCAAGCAGAATGTCTAACCTAGAAAATGATTTTGGCATCTAAAAGTTTCTTTAACTCCTGATACATGAGAGTTTCCAGGAATGGATGATACTTTTGGAGATTCTGTTGGAAAGGTTTTACTTTGGGTTTTAAGAGGATAGTGTGTTGAATGATGTGGGTATCATACGTTTTCATATCCCTATCAGACCATGCAAAGACATCCTGGTATTGTCTAAACAATTTGAGATAAGCTTTCCTTTCTTCCTTAGATATAGTCTTCTCGAGATTCACATTCTTTGGGTTCTCTAGGGTCCCAAGATTTATAGTTTCATGCAGGGGACAAGAGCTACCGGTCTTTGCGTTTCTAGATCCCTTAAATCTCTCTTTTGGATCAAACAGATTTTCTAGATTAGCTATCCCTTTCGGGATTGTGTGAGCCTTTGATTTATCCATAGGTTGTCCTGTCCGAGGATCGGTCTCTGTTGATTGCTCTTGGAATTCTTCATCGTCAATAGTGAGATATTTGAAATTGTCTTGGTTGGTCAAAAATTTTATGATATTTTTATGATATTTAATGTTATTAGGTACCAACGGTTTGTAGAGCAGCTCCACAGTGAATCGGGAGTCTTCATAATCCTCCAAAGGCGACATCCTGAAAGCAGTTGTGGCCAAGGAGTCATCAAGAATATTCTTAGCTATGGGGATCATTGTAATATTGAAGGCTTCAAAGTGATCCGTTAACCTATGTACCTCCTGTTGATAGTTTTTTAGGTGAGGAGAATTGCAATGTATAGTATTTCTTACTTTTCTAACAATAATTTCAGAGTCTCTGAAAACTTTCAATTCTTTGACATTCAAATCTATAGATTTCTTTAATCCTTTTACTAGAGCTTCATATTCAGCAGTGTTTTTGGTACATTTGAACTCTAGCCTATAGGACAAGAAATGACATTTACCTTTAGGATCGATGAGGATGCACTCTACTCCTAACCCTTCTTGCGATTTAGATCCATCAAAATAGAGGGTCCAAATTTGTGAATGACAATCGCTCTTTTCCTTTCTCTTGTTAATTTTGTGCCTTCCCATCTTTGGTTATGTAATCTCCAGCACAAGGTTTTGACAGAAGAGGGTGTCTCCTTTTGGTATCGGCAACTCCTCTTGAAAAACCATTTCAAAGTTTTGGGTAAGAGGAACGTCGGACAAGAGAGGAGAAAAGTTTTTGAAGTAGGAATCGCAGGAATAATTGCCCAATATGGGGAAATATGTGGATGAGGGTTCATTCAAGGTTTCTAGATCAGTGACTGTATGTTTCAGATATCTCTCCCTATCGATTTTGATCATGTTCTTGTATCCCTTAAGTGGTAGCCAAAGGTGTTCCCAGTCTGTATTGAAGTACCCGTTTAGCTTTTCATACCAAACTCGACTAAGTAATAGCCCATATGCCTCTGGGATATCTACTGCAATGATGTCAATCACTTGTAAAAATGTGGAATGTGTCGATATTCTGATCATCACATCTTTGAGTTTTCCTATGACCTTGACCTAGGTTCTGTCTACTTGAATGACGTGTTTATCACTCTTGAGAGGAATGGCATTTAATTTTTTGCAAACAGACAAGGGCATAACGTTTGAAGACGCTCCAAATCTACCAAACAGTTATGAAGATTTCTATTGAAGACTTAAAATGTTAAGAGGAACGGTGGGACAAAAGGATTTTCCTTTCTATCTCTCGAACAGGTGTTTACAGTTGGTTTGCCCACCATATCTGTGGAAGACAGATTTATTTCCAGACCATTACCTGCCGTCGGGTTTTCTACTAAGTTCAAAGCTTGTAACCAAAAGTCCTTCTGCTGAGGAATATTGCATATGTCCATAACTGATATATTAGCCTTTAGATTTTTCAAATCTTCAACTGTGTTGTAATCTAGTTTGGACGATTCCTGGGTATGAATGCTTATAGGGTTTTTTCTGAGAGCGAGGGATGTTTTTGGGTGATCAGGAGTTAACTTACTTTTCGAGGCTTGGGTGGCGTCGGTATATTTCGAGCCAGGCGGACCCTTACTACTTGTTTGTACCATTGAAACTTTCGTGGGTTGTTCCTGAGACTCAAATAGGTCGTTGGAAGGGATGATCAGGTCGGGATCCCATATCAGCATGGTTGTATCTCTTGGTGGGTCAATCTCTTCCTAGTCAGCAATATTCATAATCGAACTACTTGGCTTTTCGGTCAGGGAGACTTTGTCTAGAAACCGATTAGCCATCAAATTCATGGCATGTACCCATTGAGGGTAGTCTCTTTTGGAGTGGTTTTCCTGATGATAAGTATAGAAAGAGTCAGATGAAACATTCCCTAGATCAATATTTAAGTTAGTTGGGGGAGGTTCAATTACTTTGAAAGGATGGTTTCTTTTAAAGAAAGGCTTATAGGGCCTTTGGCCTAGGTTTCCTTCTCCTGCATTTATCTTCATGTCTATGATCTTGTTCGATAATTTCTTAACCATGCATTGTAGATCTTCTATATATCCATTACCTTTGTCGAGAGTTTGTTCAGTTTGTTTCCCTGGAGGTCTAGTCAAAAGGATTCCTCTCCTGGGAGGGGGCTAGGCTTATTTATTTACTAGGGAGGACTGGCCTTCTTTAAATCCTTTGATCTAGAATTATGTTGTCTTGGCCTCTTCAAAAAAATTTGTCGGGGTTTTCTTAGCGTCTCTTTTTACAAACATAGAAATAGAAGTTAGGAGCACGTTAGCATAAACCTCGATTTGCAACTCCTGAGTTGGTCTTGCCACGAGTTGGAATTTGTTTAAAATGGTCGTGAATCTTTGATTGAAATCTGTGACCCTTTCTTTCAGACTCATGGTGGTTGCGAACAACTCAACCATCAGAGCTCCCGTAGTAGCTTCCTCTGCAAATTTATCTAGAAAATCTTTCTGGAACTTGGTCCAACTGGTTATAGATCCTACTGGCAGATTGAAATACCATGTGGAAGCTGAATTTTCAAACGTGTAGGGGAAAAGTCTGCAAACTACGTCTTCATGTTGAACGTTCATAAGTTTGATCGCGAGTATGAACTTCTTGATATGATCTTCAGGTAATCCAGAGGTTTCAAGATTGAACATAGGCAGCAACTTCTCTGGATGTCGAGGAAGGTTGTGGATTGGTCCCGAGAGGGCCAAAACGTCTTTGGCTAACCAAGGTTGATTGTTTAGAGGCAGGTTCCCCCTTTCATCATTATGGTCATTGTTGCCTTCCATATCTTCAGACTCTGATTTAAAATCCTCTTCTTCCGAGAAATCGTCAGGTTCAGAGACGTTGTCGGTTGGCGTTTCGGGTATCAAATCAAGAGGTTCTTGGATTTTGGTAAACGTGAAATCTATTAAGTCTTCTATAGAGTGCACAAAAACCTCGTCAGGAGTCTAACCACTGGTCTGATTTGTTTTTTACTTCGAGGGAGTATGGGAGATAAGGAAAATGCACCGATCTGTCGGGCGTAGGCTCTTGTGATTCTCTTAAATTGATTTACTTCCTCGTGAGGAAGGGCGTAAGGTATTTCAGGGTGAAAAGGTTTTTCCTCGAGCTGGGGTGAATCACCCTCTTCGGGAGTACTCAACATGTGTGGGTTGTCTTGTGAATGACTATCCATGCATGTGGAATGTTACGAATCGGTATGTTGTTTGAAATGCTATATAAAATATGTATGGGTGAAATCATGAAGGTGGGTTACACTTTTGCTTGTTTTATGAGAAAAAAAAACTGTATTTTCACAAGTTATTCAACTTCCGACATATAAAAGTATTTTTTTTATTTAGAATTTCACTTTACAGTAAAAACAAAACTTGTGAATAATTGTGTTAGCTTTCCAATGACTATTTTTCAATTTCTTTTTATTACGATTTGATATGTCAATTTGACAATTGTTTAACAGTATGTTTCTTAAACATGAAATGAATGATAATGAGTTACTTATTTCTACAACAATGTATATAT
>ML807007.1:94567-121579 GCA_009831015.1 Picea engelmannii | reverse complement strand
AATACAAGTGCCAATGGAATACTATAAGCCATTTAGAGAACACTATCCACTTTGATGATTTCCATCAGTAAGTGATAACATAATAAATTCAAGGGAAGCAAATCACAGTAGCCCAAGGAAATGAAAAGAATCATTATGCTTCATTGATAACATGCACTCCTAAAATACCACTGTATTTTTGTAATGTGTTTAGGAGAAGCAGTCCACATCTCGGCTTAAGCAGATGAACTCTTGTATATTATCACATTAAACTAGTCTCATTTTCCAGCTCGCTTTAGAAGCACACCTAAAAGTATGTATGGCCGCGACTGAAAATTTCATAGAACATATGTTAACAGATAATTTGTGAGGCTCCACAAATGGTCGAAGGAGAAGCGCCTTAGCTGTTTGAATTTGCGGGTATGAGGTAAGAAACGTTTATTTTTTAAAACTTTTGATTTTTTGAGTTTTTATGAGTATATTTTTCGATATTTTTTTATTGAAATTACATAAAAAAAATATTACTAAAACTCGATATTTAATAAATTATATACTAAATCGGAAACAATAATTTCAGAAATGATATAAATCCTAACAGACACCCTAATTTACACAAACTCTATATTCAAAAAAATTTACATCTAGCAATGAAACAAATGTAATAACTTACCTCTGCGTCCACGACCCCTGCGACCTCGGCGCCCACAACGCTCACGACCCCTGCAACCTCGGCGCCCACGACCCCTGCCACCACAACCGCTACGCTCGTGACACAGAGCTCTGACAGAGCTACACAGAGCGCAAAGAGCTCTCACAGAACGACACAGCGCTAGAACAAATTTTTCTAAACATTGTAAATTAGATTCGTGGCTAATATATAAACCATATTCCAGTCGAATGATAGTTCGGCCGAAAGATAGTTCAGTCGAACTATATTTCGGCCGAACTATTTTTCAGCCGAATAATGTTTCGACCGAACTATCTTTCGGCCGAAAACTTATTGTCGGAAAGAAAATATCTGGTCGACCAAATTTCTACACGCAAATCGAGGGCGCAGTTATTGCTCCGTTCGATTTGACGTTTATTTTTTCGACCGAAAAATAGTTAGGCCGAAAATAATATCTTTCGGCCAAAAAATATTTTTAGTTCGGACGAAAAAGGGTTTTTCGAAATTTTGGAAACCAGATTGTCACGAAAGTGTAACCCACCTTCGTGATTCCACCCGTATGCAGACATTCATTCTCAGGCCCTCCTTCTAGCGTCAATTCTATTCATGGGTCTTAAATCCCTTCATTCAACAGTAGTAACCAAACCCGCCATCGAGGCCCAATTAGAATCTACATCATTTTAAGATGGAATTTTTCTCCAGATCTTACGATCCGACCAAATTATCGATGGGATTTGTGTTTTCTTGTGAAGGCTCTTCCTTTAGTTAGGACTATTCTCTTCTGTATTTTCTCTTGGGTGGGACTAGTATGAGAGATGCAATCCAGTATAAACCAACTTGAAAACAAACAAGATTAAGTTTTAAATACTTGGGAAGAGGCTGAGCTTGGGATAACTCGTTTCTCAAACATGCAAACAATGATTCTATACCATGGGCCTAGTACTAATACATCAACCATGTGAGCATCCAATTACTGTCTAAGAAACTAATTATTAGAAAAGAAAGCACATATGTAATAAGATAATGGAAAGCAAAATAATTCATCTACCATAACCATTCATCACATAATAACACAACGATTCATTTTCATCATTAAAGTCAAGAACATTGAAACATTGCACCAGATAACTTGACAACAAAATTAATTGCTCTTACTCATTAGTACATCATTCATGAAACAAGATAGGAAGTAGTTCTTCTCCAAGTCCAATCACATGCATTTGATGAAAATAGTTTGTCTTTGGTCCAGAAGGACTTCTCAATTCATAACAGTCTCAAAATAATTCTTAACAACCAGAAAGAAAGAGTTCTTACAACAACCATCGACCTTTCACTAATTGGTCGTTGTCTTTATTTATAATATAAATTTTAACTGAAATTAATGACTAAGTGAAGTTTAAGAAAAACAAAAAATCGCCACGTGGCATCATCTTCTAATAGTTTCTTTAACAATAAACATGAGATATGTTTTGAAAAGGGTGAGTTCTTTCATATTCGGACCAACTGATAAACAATTCTTCACAAGTTTGGGCCCATGGAAATCTGTGTTGTTCCATCGGAGCCGCATATATTCCCCTGATGTCCACTGCATGCGCCCGATACTTTACTAGACTCAAGTCCAACTATTGTAGCATGGTTCAGACTCTGATTGGATGTTCTGCAAATCGTTTCACTTGCCCTGGTCTTGCGTCAGTCATCTTTGCGATTTCTTCGGTCCATAGCGAATATTGTTTGGCATGTGACTCAACTATGTCGCTCATGTCGACAAAGTTATCGGGGGTGACAGACTCGGGGAGTCTGATATCCTTTATTGCTCTGTTGATTTTTCTTTGATGTTTCTTTCAAGTTCTTCGGTGAGGTCACGGAGCAACTTTGTTTGGTAGTCGACAGGATCTTTCTTGCAATTCGGGTTTAGGTAGTTTAGTGATCAGGTAACACATAGTAATTTACAAACAAAACAGAATAAACCGATGTGTATATGTGGAGTTCGTTAGTCTCAATTGTTTAATACTTACGTGATCCCAGTCGCCCCTTTGAATGACCTGTGATTTCTTGTCCATGTCTCCGCTCCTCTTCAGTTTAAATGAGTTACGTCAATGCACCATAGTGTGGAAAATGAGGTACGAAGGATATGAGCATCAAAACCGTAACAGTAGCCGCTTGACCCTTGGGGCTGGGAAAGTATGCCAAAGTTGAACATGTGGGCGTACGCTCCCAAAAGGTTGGATAACGTAATAATGAAGTTGTTAAATGCCTTAGGTTGAAGCGAGTGGTTCCTCCAGAAGTCATATCACCAAGTGTTTCAACTATCATTCGTTAATAATGGAAGTTGGGGAGTTTAAAGAGATTAGAATGATCGTATCGTATATTCCCTGCAACTTCGATCGGCGATGTTTCATGTGTTCTGGATTGCATCCGTCGAGCAAGTGTGATGCGATAACTCTTTGAGACATCCTATTGCGAGGCGTGAGTTTCCTTTGGCACGTTTTGTTTTGCTTCCTCGTTCCACTATAAATTCTAGGGGCTCTTTAGGGAATTCTATGCAGCAGCCAAGTTTATACATCGTTAACGTTGGTCTAGGGAGTCTAATTCCGGTGAAACTCTGTGTTGTAGTTATTTACTCATCTGTGGATGTCTAAGACAATACATTGTTGCACTATGGGATCCCCCTTAAACAAAGGACAGGATTTTCGAGGTAGACGAAGTGCCAAGTCCGAGCCCCAACGTGCCTGGGACTCTTTCTTATTGGCGTCTAGTGTCCCTGAAGCTTCAATAGGAGGTACCTGTCTTTGCTCGAAAACAATTTCAGCGTCTCAAGCGGAGGTGGGAGTGGAGAGAAATACACCTAAAGGACATACGTTGGGTGTTGTTCCTTCTCAAGAGAAGACACCGCAGAGGAGGGGAAGGCCTAGAAAAAATAAGGGAAAAGGAGGAGAAGACCACCTCCCAACCGAGATGAGTGCACACCCGATCACTAAGGATTTTACGATGCACACTACCTGGCCGGGAGCCTGTCGAGACTACCAGTCGAGGAAGCGGGAGACGAAAGGGAAAGGAAAAGACACCAGTTTCTCCCATTGGGATTCTTATCGAGAAGCTAAAGCGGGCACAACTTTCCATAGTCGAACTTAACCAAGAAAATAGAGAGAATTGCAGAGACAGTTGGCGGCGAAGAACTAGGAGTTATCGGCACCGTAGGGTCACGAAGGAAGCACATATTGTGTCAAGAGAAGGCTTCGGGAAGCACAAGATACAATTGTGCAACTGCGCAACGCACAAAGGATGTCGAGGAAGGAGAAAAAAGAAAACACTGCAAGGCGCAAGGAGTAGTCTGGGAGAAGGTTCGTGCGCAGGAGATACATAATGGGTTGGCTCTTGCTTTACATTCTCTGAAGTGACGCTTGATAGTTTTCTCTTTTTGATGTAAATTTTTTTCATATTATTACTGTAACCGGGCCAGTTAGTCAAGATGTCGGTGGTGTTTATTTGTATGTAATCTAAGCTTGGAGGGAGCTTTAATTATATGAAAATTTGAAAGTGTTTTGAATGTATCGTGTTCCCTCTTCGTATGTAAATCTACCGTGTTTTTTCTTTTATCTAAGTTTCTTGCAAATTATGATCTTTTATAATTATCACTGTTCTGAGTTGCTTTGTGAGTTTGTTGATACGTTCCTTTTAAAACTTCCGATGTCAATAATGCTGATGTGGTGTTACTGACTCGAGGTTATTGAAATATTTTAAAACATAAAATCTAGAACTCGGTTGGTGGGTAAGGATTTCACTTGGGGACTTTGCTCACGTTGAATGCACTAAAAGAGCTATATATTGTGACTGTTGATGTCGGGATGGCGTCGGGGATCGGCGTTCAAACGGAAAATTAATGCATAGTTTTCTTCGTGAATTATCATTTTTGTGAATCCCCGACGTCGAAATCCAGGAGTCATCAATCAGCGATACCACTCCCCTGTTTGCGCAACGCTTACTCTTTCATTTTTCTACTGAAGTTGAATGGATCGGTCTTCGGTGATATCTTTAGCGAAGTTTATTCATGGGGAAGAGAAAACCTCCTTCTGTTGACGCCGATGAAGATAGGCGCTCGGCTATTTTGAACTTCTCAAGTGATTTTCGTCACTTTTAATCTTTCCCGATGCCGAATTTCCTAGTTGTGTTAGGGAAAACTTTAGACTGTCGATTTATTAAGTAGTTGTTAAGTCCCTTTTAAATTTAAGATGATTCTTTGTATGTTCAAGAATACTTTAAACAATTCAAACATGAAAAAATAAAAGATAATCATAGGAAACAATTTCATACTGAAGTGGAAACAGAGAGTGCAAAAGATCAAGTGGTACCCAAAAAGTAGAAATGGACATAGACTTTTTAGGGTGTGTTGAGTGCTCAACAGGGCCCAAGTTTGGGGCCCCACCATGGGGAGGAGAGAGAAAAAGTGGGTATAAGAGAGACATGAGAATAGTGATATGTTTTTCTTTTGGAGAGATCGGTCACTATGCAGGACAATGTCCCAAGAAGAACAAGAAGCAGCAGGATGTTTCAGCAGTGACAACAGACGAGATTGAGTTCAATACATAGTTTGCGAGAGAGTGTGCATTCACCAGTTCTTTGTCTATTGTTACACCAACCAGCATCATATAGGTAGACATATTTGAGGAGGACCTATTGACTCATAGTAGTGATTCAGAGGGAGCTCAGACTCAAGTTTTGAGTACACCATCTTCATAGGGGGTGACTGGTCCACGCCGGACAGATTCAGTTTGAGAGTTGTCGAGACAGAGGATTGGTGCATGGGCTTCAGACCATCATAGATTGATGAGCAGGAGTGGTAGGACACCACAAAGGCTTGAGACTCACTTGGCTACAGAGACGGGCAGATCAGGTTCTGGATCCACTTCAGGTGGAAGCTACTTGGTGAGATGTCGAGATCCGAGTACTCTTGGTGAGATACCAAGAGGGGGATACTCTTAGTGAGATGCCAAGAGAGTGACTCTTGGTGAGATGCCAAGAGTAGTGACCGTTAGCGAGATGTCGGGAGGTAGATATCCTTGGTGGGAGACCAAGGTGGAGATATTTGGTTTGATACCAAGATCTAGGTGATGTTGGATAGGTGGAGAGACACTTCCATATATAGATCACACAGATTGAGAAGATTTCTGACAGAGACTACTTTCATTGATTAGGGTACAGCCATACTCACCAAGTATATGCCAAGAGGCAACCATGTCCACTATATGGATGATATTTGTGGTGAAGGACACTTTCCTCAGTAAGAGGGAGTGTTGAGATTTGGGTACCTTGGAAAGTGGTCCCCATCTGTTTATGAGTCTCTAAACACAAAGAGGGGGACTATTACCCTTGTTACTTTACTTTATGATTCTAATTTCACTTTGACTTAGGATATTTAAGTCAAAAGTGAAGTATGTCACTTAAGTCATTAAAGTGACATTTAATTCACTTTGTGGCTGAATTAATAGACATAAAGCAAATTAAGAAAAGTGGGTTTCCTAAGTGAGATTTAGGGATTGAATTTCACCCATTGATTAGACTTGGCTAGATTGAATCTAGGCCATTGATATTTTAGGGTTTGGCCAAAGGAGGCTAAAGGAGGGTATAGTTCATTTATGAGACTCATTCTTCATTTGAGAGGAGAGGAGGAGAGAAGGATCACTTGGGCGCATTTCTTGAGGAGAGGAGAGCGCACAAGATTGAGGGTTTGAGGAGGAAGTCATTCCTTGGGTTGAGCTTGCATGGAGAGGTCTTCCATGGAGGATTTTCCATAACCTTTGTGAGAGATCATACTAGAAGAGGAAGGGTGCATATGCTAGAGGAGGCATGCATCTTTTGGAGAGGGAGAACATCTAGGAGAGGAGGGCTCTTCCATCTTGTGATAGGCTCATTCTTGTTGGAGAGGCTCACTCTAGAGAGTAGAGGGAGTAAACTTGAGTGAGAGCGCACACATCTTGCTAGAGGCACATTCCATTGAGGAGGGGTTCATTTGCTAGGAGGAGAGGCACATTCTTGAGAGGAGGAAACTCACCTCTAGCTTGTGGGAGGTTCCTATACCATTGAGAGGCCTACTTCATATTCTTAGGATCACTCTAGGGAGTAGAGGGCACAAGGGTGAAGGAGGGTGCTATTTGTGGTGTTTTGAATGAGGAGGGGGTGCACTTGAGGAGAGGGGTGCACCATCATTTGTGGGAGGCTATATTGAGAGGAAGGAGCTACTACAAAGGTAAAAACAAAGGCAAGGCAACAGAAAAGTAAAAGCAAAGGCATCAGGAAAAAGACAAAGGAAAGCAAGGGAAGAAAGGCACACCAAGGCAAGGGGTGCCTTACTTCACAAGGTTAGTGGCGAGGTCTTCAAGGAACTCCAAGGCATCCGAGAATGGTTTCTATTGTACCAGGTTCACTTGTATATGTTTCCTGTGTTGTACATTTTGCCTCGAGGCCTTATATATATATATATATATATATATATATATATATATATATATACACACCAAACTGGTTTTCCCCATGGGGGGGGGGGTTTCCAGGGTCATGTTGACCAAAAACATATGTGTCAATTTCATACATTCTTAGAAGTGTAAATAATCATTTTAAAGTTAAAATATCTAGAGGTAGTGTTAATTTTTTTTATGTATATTGCATGTGCTAACATTGAGTAAAGAAAACACTTGCAAGGGCACCTCAAAAAGACACTTAACCATCAAAATATTGAGTTGAAAGTTGGTGATTGTTTGTTGTCCTAAAATAGAAGCAAGGGATAGCCACAGAGTTGAAACTTAGATCCAAACTAAGTTCAGTCTCATAGGACCTCAGAAAATATTCATCCCACACCTTGAATGTGAGTGGTTGAGAGAAATCGCATTCTAAAGAGGATGGGGCTTCTCTGCAGTTTTTCGTTTCCACAACAGCATGCACTTAACTCTCCCTAGATGTGAGCAGTTTCTCTGCAGTGACTAGAGATCTTGTTCAGTTAACGGTTGTGCACCAGTTCTTCTTTCCTAGCAGACTTCCTCCCCCAGGACCATTGCGACTTATGACGAGGATGTGAACTATTCAATGGACCCTTCAGAAACCCTTCCCTGGTTCCAGATAGGTGGAAGCCTACCTATTGTCTCCTCCAGTCACCTATCGATGTCCGAGGTGGTTTTCTTATGGGGGGATCCTGAAGGAGCCTCGACATATTTTCTTCCCCTATCCCGAAATCCGGTGTCTTTCTCAGCACAAGATCCTACTTCCCTGCAACTATAAGCTAGCGGCCACTCCTCTGTGGCTACTTCTCAGGGGTTTCAAGTGGCTCCTCATTTCGACACTCTCGAGCAGGTGGGATCTTTGTCAGCAGTAGGGGTTTCCTCCTCCTTATTTCCTGGGAGATCACCTCCAACGACCATCCCCCATTGGGTCTCCCTGGTATCCTCTCTCCCCAGATTTCTTCTGGAACCCCCTTTTTTCTCTCCTTCATGTGGGGTCCTCCCCTGAAGGAGCCAGATGCGGCACTGCACCCTCTTAGATCTCTTATGCCAGGTCACGACTTTCAGGATTCCAGTTTCTTCCGGGACGCGGGCTCAGGTATTCTCTCTGAATCTATTATTGGTGGATCACCAGCGGGCTTCATCGGCTTTTACCTTCCACCATCAAACTTGAATGGGTGAGATTGTATCGGCGACAGCGGAAGTGGGGATTTAGATCCTATTGGATTTGCTGAGGATCTGGACACTCATACCTTAAACAGGTGCAGGAAGTGGAACAAGTGTATTGGGCCAGTCTCAGACTCCTTAAACCTCATTCTGGGCGAAGACCTCTCTATGGATGAAGTAATTGAATTAGTGGATAAATCACTGGTGGGGAAGGTTTACGGGAGGCATTTTAGTGAGAAAACTCTTAAAGTCTGGGTGACCACTACCTGGGGGTCGGCTCAACCCTCACCTCCTCAAATCTGTCGCCTCTCAAGGGGATGGTTCCTAATTCTTTTCACAAAATCATCTCAAGCTTCTTGAGCCCTCTTGGTTTGTTGGTCCATTGACTCATCCCCAGTCCTTCTTAAGTTCTAGGATCCAAATTTCGATGTGGCATGTGAGCATGTGGACTCTTTCCCAATTTGGGTTTGCCTGTCAGGGCTCCCACCCCACCTATGATCCGATAAGGTTTTCCAAGCAATCAAAAATTCGTTGGGCACTTATTTGGATGTTGATTTCACTTTGAGAGAGTCAGGGGAGATTTCTTTGGCCCATATATTGGTCTCCCTAAACATTAGGGGATGGTTGCGGAAGGAACTAAACATCATGGTTCGGGGTCGTACTAGGGAACAAATCCTTGACCATGAGGGAATACCTTTCTAATGTCGTCATTTTCATGCCCATGGGAACATACTAAAAGACTTCCACAGCCACTTTGTGGTCGTTCTTCCACCTCTTAGCCTCTTGCGAATGCGGATCTCCAGCACAGGCCTTCTCCCTCAGCATCAACATCACCCACTACATATTCTACCTTAGACTCTTAGCAATCTCCAGAAAGAACCCCAAGGGGGGCTCATCAGTCTTCAGACAGATTGGAAACATGCTCGGATCGGTTGGCTATCGGACGGGTTCCACCCCAGGCATGGGAACTAGATCCTCATCATCCACAAGTTAAACTTCAGATGTCCTCCTTTGAATCAATTTTGAATTTGCACTACACCATCCTCTGTCGGTTCTGGATCCTCTACGGGCCTTCAAATTTCTAAAAATATACAGGCCCCCCCCCTCTAAGGCCCCTCCACTCTTCCTTCCCCTAGAATTCCAATACTATTTCCCACTCCCCTCTACCCTCCCTTGCTTCCCTCACTCTCCACGCATCCCCATCTCAAGACCCCCCAACTCCAACTCCAACTCGGGTGAGGACCCCTCCTATGAATCCTCGAAGTAACCCTCCATCCTCTTCCATCTTAGTAATCGAACCATTCTAGGCCCCACTCCAAAGGATGCAAGACTTGGTCTTGATCCCAATAGAGGTTCCCTTAAGAGAGGTCGTGGGCGCACCTCCCTTCTATCCAAGGCTCAAACTTGGGCGCGACTAGATATTGCATCTGGCCGCCAACAGACTATATTTGGGGAACTTAGATCAGTGTAGGCCCCTGGGAGGGTTCTCCCGTGAAATTTCTCTCTTTCAACTGCAGGGGTATGGAAAGTCCCCACAATAAATCTGCCCTTAAACGGTTGATTACCACTCAACAACCGAATATTACACTTCTCCGAGAAACGTTGGTAGATTCTACATCACTCTCTTCTACCCTCGCCTCTTTGCTCCCGGGTTGGCATTTTGTGGGCATTGACACTACATGTAGATCTGGAGGTCTAGATACTGGATGGCGCAACAGATCGATCAAATTATTAAACTCTTGGGAACTCAGCTCTTGAATAGGAATTGATATATTTGTGGACAGACTAGGTAAAGAATTCAGAATTTTGAATATTTACAGGCCTTATCTTGACAGAACACCTTTCTAGGAATCTATTCTCAAACTCAAGCTAATGAAGGCTGACAATTTAATGTTGGGGGAGATCTAAATTTTTCCTTAGGGGCGGTTGAGGTCTGGGGTCCCTCAGCACATCCGGACTATCTCACTACTATGTTCACTCACCTTCTATCAGTAAATGGATTGTTGGAAATCACCCCTAGGAAGCTCAATCTGACTTGGTGAAATATGTGTTCAGGGGATGTAAGGGTGGCAAAGTGAATCGATTGATTCTTAGTTACAGAAGCACTAATGGAGGCAAACTTCCAAGTGAGGCAATGGATCGGTGCAAGAGGCATCTATGATCACTCCCCAATCTAGCTTTCTTTGGAGGGAGGGCCTAACAAACCTCCTTCACCTTTTAAATTCAATGCTTCATGGATTTTAGATGAGAGCTTCCGTGAATTGGTTCAGAAAAATTGGAGGCCTTATGACCCCAGCTCAGGTTCTCCAACGGGTTTACACTTTGTGAACAATATTAAAAAAATCAAATCATTAACTATTCCCTGGGCTAGGTAAAAAAGGCAGATGGAGGATAGGGAATTACAGGACATAGAAGAACAAATCGAGGCCATCTACCAAGAGGAAAATTTGGGGTTCCTCTTCGACTCCTCCAAAGAATCTTTAATATCTCTAGAATCATGGCATAAACAACTCCTAGCTGACCAAGAAGCGAGCTAGCATTGAAAAAGCAAGGTGGTCTGGTTAGCGCAGGGGGATGAGAATACAAAACATTTTCATGCATTTGCAAAGGGCTGCAAAGCCTCAAATACTATTTGGAATATGAGGGACCAGGAAGGAAGGAATGTATCATCCTTTGCTAGGTTGGCATAGATGGGAAAGAATCATTTCAAATCCTTGTACAAACTGGAATAGAGGGTGAATATCGTTGAGATTGTTCAACTGACTCTCTATTATCCCATCTTTTTGAATGAAAAAAGAAATAGAGAAATTTTCGAGGAATTCAATGAAGTTGAACTAAAGGAGACTCTACACAGGTTTTAAAAGGATAAGATCCTGGGGCCAGATGTTTGGCCGATAGAATTCTATCTTGGATTCTATGGATTGATCGGAACAGACCTCCACCAAGTGGTGGAAGAATACATAAGGAATGGCATGATGCATCTACCCTTCAGCTCAAACTTCTTGGCTCTAATCCCAAAAAAGGACAAACCCCTCTCCTTCGAGGATTTCCGACCAATCTCTCTGTGCAACTGCATATACAAGATTGTGGAAAAACTCATTTTATACACCTTGATCCCATACCCTCGTAGGTGATCTCAAAAGAACAATTTGGATTTTTAAATGGCCGATGGATTCATGAAGCAATCGAAGTGGCTCAAGAAGGCTTGCAAAGTCTTAGATCTCTAAGATTAAAATGGGTTGTCCTAAAAATTGATCTCTCAAAGGATTTTGATTGAGTAAGTTGGTCTTTCATCAGGCTTCTTCTTACACATATGGGGTTTGAGGTACCTTTCATCAGGTGGATAATGGCTTGTATCTCCTCGATTTCTTTTGTGGTTCTGATTAACGGAGCAACCCCTCCCTTCTTCTCTTCAGAAAGGGGACTAAAGTAGGGATGTCCCCTCTCCCCTCTCTTCTTTCTTCTGGTCGCAGAAGGCTTAAGTAGGGCCTTGGGTTTGGCCATCACTTCGAGGTATTTCCAAGGTATTTAAACCTCTCCAGATTTCAGAATTACACATCTACTTTTTGTAGATGATGTATTAATTTTCTAGTAGTGGTAGACCCAGGGATGTAGAGACCCTAGCAGAAATACTCCAACTTTTTCGAAGTGCAACAGGGATGATCATCAACTCACAAAAATCTACTTTATCCCTTATTGGGCTCGACGATGCCACTTAGGCTCTTTATAGAAATTTTTTCCCCTCCCCTCTTCAGGAGTTTCATCAGGGGATAAAATACCTCAGCTTTCAGCTCAAAGGAAACAACTATCTTACAGGGGAATAGAGTTGGCTCTTGGAAAAACTAGAGAAAAGTTTAAATCTTTGGAGTTTTTGTTGGATTTCAAGGGCATGACGGTTGACTTTGATGCAAGCGGTTACGGAAGCTATCCCAGTCTACTAGATTTCACTCTCATGGATTCCCAAAGGCATCCTAGAAAAAATCTATAGACTATGGTTTTGTTTTATCTGGTCTGGAATGAAGGATCACTACACTTTACCATGGGAAAAATGGGACAGGTTGGCCCGGCTAAAAGCATTGGGGGTTTGGGGACTAAAAAATAACTTCATCTTTTCCAAAGCCCTAGCATCCAAAGCTTGTTGGAGGCTCTTCACTACAGATAGCTTATGGACTCAACTGGTCACCCACAAATACATCAATCCAGGCTCGGTGGAGGATTGGATTCGTGAGGCCGACAAGAATTTATCCAGTTGCTCCATCATTTGGAAGGCAGTAATCAAATCCTTCCATGTAATTGGGGATGGATTGGCTTGGAGATTTGGAAGGGGAGACAAAATCTAGATTGTCTCAGACCCTTGGCCTAGAAGTGGGAACGCCCACACCCTTCCCCAGAAAATTCTTTATTTTCTTCGTACTCAGGGATATTACAAACTTAATCAAATTGTTGATCTAGACTCCACAAATATATGGCATCAAGGTTGGCTTAGTTATGAAACTATCGGGCTGGAAGGCGAGCTTAAACTTCAGTGGGACAACTAAATTTTTTCTCTTCAGAGGGGCCACGTCAGACTCCTAGACATGGAAGATGAGTTGGTCTAGAAAATATCCCCTCATGGGGTCTACACCCCGAAATTGGGATACATAGCCCTCAATGTTGAACTTCTCCAAAGGGAACCTTGCTGGTGGTGGAGGGGTTTTTGGAAACTCAAAGCTCCACTGAAAACCAAGATCTTCATGTGGTCAGCATCGGTTAACAAAGTAACAACCTAGGACAAGATGAGGGAGCGCCAGATCGAAGGGCAGGCTGGTGTGCACTATGTAAAGGGGATATTAAAACTATAGAACACATCCTCATTTCTTTACCTTTTACTTTAAAATTTTGGAGGGAATTTGCTCTACTTCTGAGACAACAATGTGAGTAGAATGGGCCAATGCTAGAATCCACCTGGGAAACCTGGGTACAAGAAGCTTCGCACAAGAACTTGAAATCTCTGCCACTCATAATAAGTTGGGGAGTCTGGCTAGCCAGAAACATGGATATTTTTCAGGAAAAGACCTCGGTAGCCGAATTAGTTGCTGCCCAAAGCCTCTCTATTTTGGAACACTTTCCTCGGGAAAAGAATGCACCTAGCATCTAAGTATCTCAGCCTGCAACCATAAATCCATCCATAGCCTGGGTTTTTTTTACGGTGCATCACAAAATCTTCTCTGTGGGGGGGGGAGGGAAGTCCTTCATCTATGTTAAAAAAATGGGACTGAGCAAAGGCACAAACAACTATGCAGAATTAATGACTCTTATCCTCCTACTCAAAAAATCAAAAGAGAAAGGGTTACATTCCATACAACTCTTTGGCTATTCAATGAATGTTATAAATTGGGTTCAGAAAACACAGTCATGCCACAATATTTTTTTGCATCCTATTTTGAGGGAGATTTCCACATTGTTGGCCTCTTTTGACTCCTTTTCTATATGACATGTTTACAGGGACACGAACACTCTAGCAGATGCACTGTCAAAGGAAGGGCTTAATCTCTCATACAGACAATGGCATTTTTCAGAATCTCAAGGAGATAATGTACAGGATTTCTTCCATAGGCCCTTCATTGAAGACCCGACTCAAGCTCCTTCTCCATAAATCCACGGCTTTCTTTTTTTTTTGTATATATTGGAACCAGTTTCTGGTATCTTCCCTGGATTGTATAATGCTCTTTTTGGATAAGTTGCAGCTATTGTAAACTTCTTGTAGCAGCCTCCATTAGTATAGTTTCATATTACTAAGAACATGGAACGCAACTCTATCAGCAGGTTACCTTTTATTTTGGTTTAAAAACCATCTCACTTTCTCTATGTTTCTGAATGTGGTCAACTAGCACCTACAAAATGTAATTTTGTCTCTCTGGATGAATGAAATTACGTTTTTTTGCGAGGAAAAAAAGAATGTGAGTGGATATTCCATCTTGCAAAATCGTGTTGGCTAGTGTTTAAAATTTCAATTGTGCAAAGTAAATAAAATTTACCCCGCCTTTGCCCTGTATTCCCTCCCCTTTCCACTTTGTGGATCTTGGGTAATAAGAAAAGGAAAAGGATTGAGTGGTTAGTTTAATTAGGTACTCATTTCTCATTATTGTTTGGCCATTAAAATAAATAGACTTGTGGAGGATAGAAGGGGTTGAAGTCGAGGACGGTTTCACGGCACTAAGTGTCCTCCTTGTTGAGCGCTCAAGCACTTTGGATTTGACCTGTGGATCTAGGAGAGAACCTTGTTGTTCTCTTGTTGAGAACCCAGCATTTCCTCTTGGTCAAGGGATAAGGATTTGGGGTAGTCACATAGCTTAGGCTTGCAACTCCTCACATCTAAACCCCTAAGTTAAAGAGAGACTTAAAATTAACTAAAAGCAACCTACACATTTGCACAACATTTACATTTCTTTGCAATTTCCATTTGAACAATTTATTTTCAATTATTTACACTCTATTTATTTTGTGCAAGTTATTTTTCATGTGTAAATATTCACATTGATTCATTTACAAGTATTCTTATTTATTCATTGTTTTAAAATAATTGTGTAAAGTTATTTTTCAATTCATTGTGTAGATAGTTCTCAAGTTTGTTTCATTCTTGTAGAGTTATCATTTTTTTGTACATATTGGAATAAGTGGAATTTTTAAGCATTGGTCTAATTGTGTATTAATAAATAAAGGTTTGTTTGTCATTGAAAGATTTCATATTGCATTGGTTGCTTGTCATTGGATTGGGTCTCCATAATCAACAAATTAATTAACTCCTAGAACATTTAATAAACCTTCACATAGTTTAATAGGGTCTACCCCCCTTGGCTTCCCTCGGAGTGAGCCTAGACGAAAAGAGTCTAGATTGAGTTGACAGTGGGTTTCGATTCAGGTTTGTGCCTCCAAGGACACAACAAGTGGGTTGCAGACTTCTCCACGTTAGTAGGTTTGTATTAGGCGGCAACAGTCCGAAGTAGATAAATCATGCATTTCATTTCCTTGAGATTACATATCTCATAGAATATAGAGGAAATGAAATGGAAAAAGAAAAGTGTGTATTTTGCCTCTCTAATAGATAGGTTTTCCATAAAAAATAATGAGACATAATCCAAAAAACAAAATCAGCAAACTAATGAGTACAAGGGATTAAATAGAGGATATACCAGAATTCCCAAACAATGCCCATATTTTATGATTACAAATAAATTGATTTTGGGTCCAAGGAGTGTTGAAGAACGTGGGGTCCAATAGATCGATGAATTACAACCAGAAAGGAATCAAAATCTTGCAAATTATTACCATGAATGAAATGAAAACAAATGTTGAAACTCAAAATTTAGTATCTTAAAAGTTGCATTGACATATTCTATAGATATACCTACAAATCTCAAGCATTTGAATAGATTTCAGCGTGAGATAAGTGTGTAATTCTCAGCCATGATACAAATCAGATTGTTCAAGAATGAAACCATAATGAGTGACCCAAAATCAATAAACCCAAAGGATGAAAAGATATTGTTGAAGAAAACATCAGGTATGAAAATACATTGTATTGATAGTGCTAAGATGAGTCTTTGATCAATCAGTGAGTTGGGCAATAGAAATATTGGTTCCCAAGTAATTTCTGAAAAGGATATCAACTGAGAGATTTAATAACCATGATGTCCAGGATGTCAAAAATATGTTTCCAAGCAGCCTGTAAGAATATCTCTTGTTGTTGTGTATGAGATGAAACTTGGGTGAAGAAACTTGCAATACAAGAGATGAAAGTCATCCTTGAAAACCAACTAAAAAGAGCATAAGATATATGTAGAGAATGCTCAAAAATTAAAGTTAAAAGTGCTAATGAAAAATAACTCAAACAAAATAAAAATCAACTAAGCTCACTATGCAAGAAAAAGTCTATGCAGAAAATTCATGTTGGTTGAAAATAATCAAAGAAAAATTCATTGGGAAATACAATCATTTGGACAACTCCAAAACCAAGGAAAAATAATATTCCAAAGAGATTCCACGGAGTTGAAGTGGCTAGAATTTCAGATGGGCATATTTTATTCATCAATATTTCCATTCACTGTGCATGAGATAGCAAGATCATCACTATAAAAAGAATCTCAATCAAGCCAAAATATTCTAAGTGAGAGTCATATGAGTATGGAACCATTAGTGTTCATTCTCACCGCAAGAGGAGTGGAATAGTAATATAATTTAAGATATCCCACTTGTGAAATGACAAAATGCTTCAAAGAGATTTGACATAGTGATCATGCATAAAAATTAGTGACCTGAAAATGCCCAATACAAAAAAAATGAGAATGAGATGAAGTAAAGTTTTCCCAAAACAAAATTAAATTGAAAAAAATCAATCAAGGGAAAAAATGGTGAGGCCTTCTATTTATTTCCACCCTTGCCAAGAAACTCATTTATTGATCAGCCAACAGTAATGAAGAGAATACAAACAGAAAACTAATCAAAAGCTAGAAAGCAAAGTTAAACTATACAAAAGAAAGACACTAGTCTATTCTACCCTACTACTCTACGATACAATGGCCAAAAAAATGAACTAGGTAAAGTCATAATGCCAATGTAGCCATCATTGTAATCTCAACCTTGCATACATATGTTCAAGACAAAAGATTAGTGACAGAGCTTGGAATAAGAATCAACTAAAAGTAAGAAAAATTAACTCATGATAAACTCTATCCACCATATTAAAAATGTCATTGTGATAATTCATGGGAAATTTATCGAAGTAAAATCTCTCCAACCATGTTTCAATTCTATCATAAAATGTACCATGACTATCATAGAGTTGATGGAGGGAGATCAAAGCAAAGTAGCATACCAAATGAGAATCGTGCATAGAAT
Source organism: Picea engelmannii (assembly GCA_009831015.1). Taxonomy (NCBI): domain Eukaryota; kingdom Viridiplantae; phylum Streptophyta; class Pinopsida; order Pinales; family Pinaceae; genus Picea; species Picea engelmannii. The sequence continues at coordinate 104,401 of ML807007.1, read as the reverse complement.
ATGTGTAAAGTGTGCTTGGTGAGAGAATATTCATGGTAATAAATTTTTTTATCCCTGAAGACAAGCCAAAAGAATAAGAGCTTGACATAAACATTGGCATAGAACAAAGTGCCTCATTATCTTGGAAAGCCTCCCTGGACTCACACTTCAAGTACCATCAACTTGAGATAAATTAGTGGAAATAAATTATCTACATAGACTAGCATCCACCATGGTGTGAGAGGTAATTTCAAGACAGCGGTGAGATCCACTAGTATCGATAATATCCAGAAAAGGGCTACTTGAATAAGAAAAATCATATTGATCAAAAATGAAGATGAGAAAGAAAAAGACACGGTCTGATATACATCTACTATAGCATTCCCTTTATCCCATGAAAAAGACTGATAAGGCTTATAGTTGTGATTAGTTCATGGGAATAGGCCTTATCCTCTCCATCTTCCATATGTACATTGACCCCATCAAGTATATTAAAAGGATTCATCCCCATTGAGTCTATTTGAGTCGGATGGTGGGTGGTTTCCTGCAAATTCAAACCATTAAAGAGGTCAGGATACAAATGAAAATAAGTGGAAGAATTAAAAGACATAAAATATTCACTAGGACAAGAAAAGTTTTCAGAAAGTGACTCCTTGAATGGTAGTTCCTCCTCTTTAAAAACATCATTGGATGATTGTGAATTGGTGAGCTCCACACTAGGCGTGCTTTCAAAATCGACACATTCTCCCTCAATATGTTTTTCCTCTTCCAAGTTAAATGTAGATCGTTGATATAGAAGAGGTATGTCATGCATGTTTATTTCTTCTCCTGAAGAGAAAAAATCAACATGGTTGTCTTGTTCCTGCAACATATGAGAATCTAAAATATCTTCCAAAGTATATTCGTGGTTAAAATAGAGAAGCAAATCACAAGAATCATTAGAACAAGAGGTTTCAATAAATGACCTATCAGAAATAGGAAAACAATCTTTCTGTATGTCACTTGAACTAGGAGAATTTGAAACATCGCGACAATCCAAATCAGCATAAATTAATTTCAAATTATCCAAGTGTGAGAAAGAATTCATTTTAAGTGTGTCTATATTTTCTTCATTAATAAAATGCTCAGCGTTCAAGTTTTTTTCCATAGCTCCCTCCTCCATTTCGTGTTATGGGAAAGAAGAGAGAGGATAATGAGAGACTAACATAATCATCGGTGTCACCCGAAGTATCCCATTATCAACAAGAAAATCCTCCTCTTGGGCAGCTACAGAAAAATCTAAACTTGAATTTACAACACAAGAGGTCTATTTTTCGTCACAAAGAAAGAAAGGAGGAATGGAGTGATGATAAGTTACATATATTTCTTCTGAAAAAGAATTCACTATCTGATTTATATCCCCCACAATAAAGAAATATCTAGACATATGAAGTCCATGTAAACCATTAGCATCTTCAACAATTTTATTTAAATTCAAATCAACATGTGGGGAAAGATTAAAGTGTGATTTATATTCTTCATTTAGTGCTTCATATGTTTCATTAGCAAGAGAAACTAAATAGGAAATCAAATCATTGTTAGAGAGTCTATCACCCAAAGGAAATCTACAGCAAAGATGAGTAAATATGATAACAAAATATTCAATGGATTCATCTTCATTCTTCTTAAGCTCTAAAATTTCTACACACAAATTATCATAATCATAATTCTCAAAAGCATGCAAATATTCACGCATAAATTGTTCCCATGTGTGAATAGAGGCGGTCGACAAACTCTCATACCAGCGCTTAACCCGGCCTGCAAAAGTGAGAATGAACAGCCTGCAAATGGTATTTTCATCAGTAATATTGTGAAAACAACAAAATTTCCAGAAATGTAAAGCATGTTCAGATGCATAGATTTCACTCTCGCCATCAAATCTAAGTTGCGACAAGAAATATAAAATATTTCTAGGATGTTTGGGCGGTATAGTACCAGAAAAACATCTCCATAAATGGATTTGGAATGGAGCCATTAGTAAATTGAAACGAAAAATTAATACAACCGACTCCACAAGCTCAGCTTGTCATCTAGCCCTCCTTCTAGCACCATTTTTGTTGACGGGGCTGAATGGCCTGTCAAGAAGATGAGGGAGAACGCTCGATGACAGGTCCCAATCAGACCTACTCTTGTTTTCTCTAGTGTCTCCTACGAGTTTATGGGCCTCGTTACCGCTCAGAAATAAAAGAAATAAAAGGGGAAAGACAGTGGACTATCCCCCAAAGAGTTCTAAATAATCCAAAGGCTAAACTAAATGTAAGGAAACTGATCTAATCTAGTTAATTATAACCTATCCCAAGAGCAAAACTAAAAAAGTGAGTACAACTAGAGATAATATCATTAGAATCAGATAAAAAAAAAAAAAATCATGTACGCTAATGATATGTGATAGAAACAACGTTGAAAATACACGGACAATTAGTTATGCAATGCATCTATAACATCATTTATGTATCCACAAGAAAATATGTGACAGCAGTGCAAAATAATTCATACAATAGAATCCTATCTACTCAACCAAAAGAAAAATGCACAAAAAATAGTCTCCAATACATCCATCAACATCACAGATTTCCAAAATGTCTCCTTCTCTTTATTACTCAGAAATAATAGTATCATCTTATGTTACAAAGGGAAAAAGTCATTTCTCTATGCTATCAATTCTCTTTTATAAGACAAGAGAGAGACTCTTTAATTATCATGGTTGTTCATTTCATTTTTTCCCAATTTCTTTTTTACATTTATAAAATGTATATGTGGGAGTTACAAATGGAATATGAAGAGACCCCTGGGTGGTTATTTTTGTCCTATGGCATTTTACAAATGATATTCGTTAAAAACAATCATTGACTCCGCCCATTGGCGTTATATTCTTTTCCTTGAATTTTTTTGAGCGTTTCTAGATTTGGCATGTTGAATGTGATCATTATGTCTTCTTCTCCTATGTCTCATATTTCTATAAATCCCTTGCCCTCATGATTTTGTTACTCGTATCTCCAGATATCATTCGTTGAACTCTGCATATCTGGTTTTTCATTCAAATTAAGGTTCCACCTGTGTTTTGCATTTTCAGAGATTTTTTGCTCTCAATATGCCAGCACTTTCCATTCCATCATGTCCTTCTCTTATCCATATTTCCATCGAGCTATCATGGACCTGATTTCGTTACTCGTAGCTCCAGATATGACTGTCTGAAGTCTGCATATTCCATTTTCCCCCCAAATTCGTGGTCTGATGTTCTCTGCAATTTCTAAGATTTTATGTCACTTGTTTTACCTAAAGACCTCTACAAATTTGAGATTTCCTATCACTTTTATGACCTAAATACCTTTGACAATGCATTCCTATGCTCGATACCTTTCCAACGAGGTATCATGGGCTCAATTCTGACACTTGTAGCCCAAGATATGGTCGTTTAAAAAATATTGTCTGAATGGTATTTCGAGAGAGTTGGTTGAGTCGGAAAAGAGTTGATCGGATCGGAAAAATTGGTTGGACCAGAAGGATCTGATCGGAAGGGAGATGATCCGGTCAGGAATGACTTGATTGGAAGAGATGATCGTCATCGAGAGAATATGATCGGAAATGGGTTGATCGGATAGGGAACAACCTGATCGGAAGATTTGATCGTTGGGAAAGAGATGATCGTCGTTGAGAGGATTTGATAGGAAATGGGTTGATCGGATCAGGAAATATTGGTCAGGTCAGAAGGAGATGATCGTCAATGGGAGGATTTGATTGACATGATCTGTAGCATTTTGGAATGAATGAATTTTGACGATGAAGAGGCCTCCAAGATTAAGTGTGGGCTTGACGGACCAGGGGGCGGGTATCATGTCAGCATCCATGTTAGTGCTACGTCATATGGCACCAATTTACAGGAGGGCATGTGGCAATGGGGTGAAGAAAAGTGAGTGAAGACTTGAAAATTTTGGAAGCCATAACTTTTGATCCGGAACTCGGATTTAAGTATGGTTACAGTCGTTGGAAACCTATCAACTAGAAGAATCCAACTATGAGGTTTATTTAGATAAAGTAATAAAAGAAAAGAGAGGGAAATCTCAATAAATAAAGGGAAGACTAAAAGGGAAAAAAGATCAAAGGATTCATCCACATGCATCTCAAGGTTGGAGCAATCGTGAAGAAGGGATATCATGATAATTTTTTCCTGCAACCACAGAAGGAGACGAAATCAGTTATGTGATTAAGAGGACATTCGCCAATATATCAGAAACATTATATTTCATTGCCTTTAAGCAAACTATAAATAATTCTAGATTTTGAAGAACACGAAGAGGAGAGATTTATCGAAGGCAATCATCTATGATCTGGATTAAATAATTATCATAATAGTTCCATGCATCTAATCTCTAGCACATAGAAAGGATTAGTGACCTTATGAATCAAGTTAAGAGTTGTCCAATATATGAGAGTATAAATATGAATGTGTTAAGCACCATATGATAGCAAGCTTTGAATAAGTCATCCAGAGAAATTATTAACAACCTACATCAAACTCATTCAATACATGTACTAGATCATCAAACCTTACAGCCATATAAAATCATGAGGGAAACTGTATAAGGTAGGAAGACAATTTTTCAACCACTCATACGAATGTCAACAAAACATCATAGCTAAACTAAGAATCATGAAGACATTTGAAATCATAAGATAAAAAGAGATAAACCTCCATCAAAACAATCATCAGTCAATACCAAACCTCAACTCCCTAAAAGTAGGCAAAGAAATAGCATCAGGCTCAAGCAATACAGTATTAGGTAATAGGGCTAAAATTTTAGTAGGGGGGGATTTCATTTTGCTTGTAAAAGAAAAAGTAAAGGGGGGTTGTTGCAGCCACAACACAACGCTATTTGTCAAAAAGTTTGCAAAATTGTTGTATATATTGTAGTGTATATAGATGATTTATTGATAACATGGAACAATGAAAGTTATATTGCATCCATAAAGAAAGAGTTGAAGAAAGGATTCAAGATTACAAACTTGGGACATCTCCATTATTACGTAGGCATTGAAGTGAATCAAAATCCAAAGTACATATCCATCTCCGACGTGGATGAGTGTAACTTTGTCTCTACTACAATGGAACATAATTTGAAGCTCATGTGAAAAGAAGGGAATGGATTTGAGGATGAAACCAAGTACAGACAACTTGTGAGAAGTCTTATCTACCCTACCACCACCAAACCAGATATTTCATTTGTTGTTGGGGTTCTTTCCAAACTCATGCAAAAACCGTGTGAAGGACATTGGTTTGCTGCAAAAAAGAGTTCTAGAATACTTGAATGGAGCCCAAGATTTTGGACTCAAATATTCTAAGGTGGATGACTTCAACCTAATTGGATATTCTGATTTAGATGTTTTGGGAGATAAATAAAATGGTGTCAACTTCGGGATATCCCATGAGTCTTGGATCAGCAGTTGTCTCATGGAGATCGTGCAAAGAATCAATTCCAGCAGATTCCACAATAGAGGTATAATATGTGTTGTAGAAGCAACGAAGGAGATTGTGTGGCTCAGAAAAATACTTGAATATTTGCAGGAGAAACAAGTGAATTCTACTCCTCTTCTAGTTCACAATACTTCTGCAATCAAGTTGGCCAAGAATCTCATATTTCATGATCTAACTAAGAACATCAACACAAAGTATCCCCTAATATGATATCATGTATAGGCCAAGACTATTCACTTGAGACATTGTTTCACAAATGAACAAATTGCAAACATCTTCACTAAATCACTTGGAAGAGAAAATTTTGAAAAGTTCAGAATGATGCTTGGACTCACAAACACCCCTTCAAATTAAGTGGGGGATGTTGAATACCTAATCCTCGTATTATAGAAATTTGTAAATAATATTGTAAAGAGTAGAAATGTGAAGAATCGTAGGTGATAGGAAGAGTCACTCAGAAGGTGAAGATCAACGATCATTTGAATGTATATTTATTAAGGTTTCATGTTCATGAAAGACATCAAGTGTGAAGTTACATTCTCTGCCCATTCTTGGCTTATCATTTCTATTCTAATAGATTTGTCTTGGATGGTGCACATGTTGAAAGTTTCTTCCTTTTTTATTTTTGGAGATTGTCTTGGAGGGCGCACTTGTGGAGACTTCTACTTTGTATTTCGGTGTTTGAACACATACTTTCTTGTGGAGTGCTACATCTAGTTGGCTTTCTTGTGGAGTGCTACATCTAGTTGGCACTTTGCACATTCATCCATGGAGTTGTTACACACTTACACATGACTATTGTGGACCACTTGCTATTCTTGGAAAAGGTAGTTATGAAGCATTATTCTAGGAGGATTATTATATCATTTTATCACGAATGCATCTTTGAGGGCACATTTAGTGAGCTTTTCAAGGTGGACCTTGAAGCACATCCTCTTATGTTGAGGTTATTTTATTATATATTTCATGCATGCATTCTTGGAAGGCACGTTCCATGTGGACACCTAGCATATTTACTTGGTATTGTACCTATTTTTAGTGGTGTGCTCCCTTTATGAGCATTATTTACTACATGCTACTTACTATTTTCGAATGGGTCGAGTTGTCTTGAAGAGGCTAGTTTCCACTTGCCTTTTGATTTGGTCAACCAATGATGCAACTTCTCCAATATTTTACTATTTGTTTGACTCGTCATGGAGTTAGAAGGATAATGATTTTTTATTGTATGAGAAAAGAGACTCACTCAATAAAGAGGAGCACTCTCTCCATTGTAATGGTTGTTGGTAATTTGGGGATTGAGGAGATCTCCCCTTGGGAAACATTTTGCATCATTTGGCAAGTTTAACGGAAGATTGGAGGTATTGCATATATCTTGTGTGAGGCTTTATTTTTGCAATTTTTTCACGTGTTTATTTTGTAGGAAACTATTGTTACTAGTTATGAATGCCTTGTAATGGTATATCTACCATTTGGATAATGTAATGTGAGGATTTCATTCCTCTTACATTCATTGTTGTTATATTAAGATTGCATCTAACAAACTAGGTTGTTGCTTGAACTAATATAACATCGCCTGCATAGATTTGTTTTAGAGTAGCACCCCTAGCTCTTTAAAGCCCCTCATACAGTATGAGAAGATTGTGATCACATATGGGCAACTAGTACCGTACCAAAGCCACTTCTTCCAATGGGATGATGTCTTAAATTTGGCAGCATCGACAGTCATTCTCCAATGAGAGGCCACATGGGCCACCCTGACGCTAGCCAGGGAGATTTGGAGAATCAGCCAGTCTTGTGAGGTATTGACAAAAGCCAGGGGGAACGTACAACCTCTGTGAGTCAAACCAAAAGTTAGGACGAATGAGATGCTATGTAAGTCTAATGAAAAATTCAAGGGGAACGTACAACCTCTATGAGCATAGACAGTCTAGTGCAAAATTCAGGGGGAACGTACAACCTCTGTGAGCATAGATAGACTAGTGCAAAATTCAGAGGGAACGTACAACCTCTGTGAGCCTAGTCAAGCCTTGTGAGCCATGAGCAAAAGTCAATTCATCTAGAAAAAGTTAGTTTGAATATAAAATTTGTATGAGCTAAAAACAAATGGCATTCCTAATATTGCAAATGATATAAATGTATTGATCTAGTTCATTGGCACGTGTAACATTATCCACCATGAAGAGAATTTTGAATTGCCCTGTAAAGAGTTGAGTTGTAACTGAAGTCTTATGTCTAGTTTTATTTTTGAACTAAAGTGTAATGTTGAGTTGTAACTAAAGTCTTAAGTCTAGTTCTATTTTAGAACTAAAGTGTAATTTTGAGTTGTAACTGAAGTCTTAAGTCTAGTTCTATTTTAGAACTAAAGTGTAATGTTGAGTTGTAACTGAAGTCTTAAGTCTAGTTCTATTTTTGAACTAAAGTGTAATGTTGAGTTGTAACTGAGGTCTCAAGTCTAGTTCTATTTCCGAACTAAAGTATGAAGCTGAGTTATGATTAACTCATGCAAACAGGTTACTATTTCGAGTCTCTCCTCTTCTCCTCTTCAACCTATATAAGCAGAGGTCGACCTCTCTCTTCAACACGGTTTGATATCCAGGTTAAGGGAGAAGCAATAGAGGAGCATATCAGTGATAAAGAGGCATCATTCCAAAGCAGCATATCAGTGTTGTATATCAGCAATAGAGGTTGCATATCAGAGGCATATATCACCAACATATTAGTGTTGTATATCAACAATAGAGGCAGCATATCAGAGGTGTATTTCAGCAAGGTATCTTAGGTATTTTTCAGGTCAGAGTCATCTTGGCAATCTCTTTAAGAGTAGAACATTCATGGTGGATATTTGTAAGTGATCTTACATTATTAATACAATAAAGGGATATTGTTTGTTGGGATTTTTCTCCCTATACAGGGTTTCCCCAGGGTATATGTGGCATTGATGTGCATGCTTACTTATCTACATAGTTATTGTTATTTGGTTATGATTTGGTATTGTTGAAGTGTATTAAGATGGAATCAAAGTGTTGAAGTAAATAAAAGAATTAATCCGCATAAGAAATCAATTTCATAATGTAACATGGTATCAGAGCTTAGGGTGTGTTAAATGTGTTTAAGTACAGTAGGAGGTACACACATATCCAAGCTAGCTTGATTAAGTTTCCAGTGTGAATTCCATGGTATCCTTCATTTTAGTCAGGGTCGAGGATAGGTTCGAAGAAGCTACCAACTTCAATGTGTGGAAGCTCTGGATAACAAATATCTTGTAGGGGCAGGATCTTGAGAAATATGTGAACATAGTGGTGGAGGAACCCACGAATAATGCAGGAAGAGTGGCCATTAGGAAGAGTCAAGAAAAGGCCAAGTGAATCATCTTTGACTCAGTCAAAGACAGTATAATGTCTGCAATGACTTTGTTAATGAATGCTAAGGAATGTATGGATACCTTGGTGAATCTGTATGAGAAATAAGCTCCAAGTCAGAAAAGGACACTTAAGCACAAGATTAAGTATTTGAAGATGGAGAAAGGTGAATCAGTGGCATATTTTTGTTCCAGGATAGCCTAGATTAGAGATCATCTTTTGGTCACAGGGGTGACAGTGGACGATGATGATTTAGTGCAAGCCATTTTTTACGGTATTCCTTCTTCATGGGAGACCTTCTTATCTAGTGTATGTGGGAGAGATATTCATCCCATGTTTGAGAGTTTATGGCATGATTGCCTCCAGGAGGAGAGTCGCACAACTACCAGGAGCAAGCCAACGAAAGAAGAGCACTTACCTTTAGCATCAAGATTCAAGGGAAAAAATAAAGGCACTTTCCAGAAAGGCTCTCAGAGGAAGCCAAACACCAAAGGTACATTCAAAGGCAAGAATATTGATACATCTAAGATTAAATGCTTAAGTTGTAATAAGTTGGGTCATTTTTCTAAAGATTGTTGGTTTAGAAAGAAATATCCAAGGAAAGGGAAACATCATGCCTCAACTGTTGAGGATGATGAATCCAAAAGAAATCAGAGAAGTCCTTCTAATGAGAAAGAAAATAGAAAAGAATATTATTTGGTTTCTACCTTATCCAGTTCAGTTTTCACAGGGCCGAAAACTTGGTTAGAAGATAGTGGTGCATCAAAGCACATGACAGGGTACAAGAAGATCCTCTCAGATTTCGAGACAAAATATTTTGTAGAGAATGTTGAGCTTGGGGATGTGATCCGGATTATTTTCGGCACGAAATGAGAGCGGAGATATAATAAAGAATTGCACAGAAATATTGCAGATATTCGATAATATAACAGAAATGTATCAGAGATGCAACCATAAACACAGATATACAGTAATACACGATTT
>ML807007.1:43223-53311 GCA_009831015.1 Picea engelmannii | reverse complement strand
TGTGTTGATCTTTGATCTGGTTATGTGAGTGGTTATTGAAGGTGTTCGTCCTCTATTGGAATACCTGTGTTGTCGAACAACGTTCACAAGGGTAATTTTTGGTTTTCTTAAGCTCAAATCTGTAATTTATTTACTCTTGTGCACGCACACACATTGTTGGATTGACTCGCATTTTGGATCCATTTGAAACACTTGTTAAGAGTTACATCCTAACACTCATTTAACATTCTCATAAGGGCAAATTAACTCTTGTTTAATTTAATTTTTATGGATGATATTCTAAAGTTCGAAAACTTTCTGAATAAAAACCGTGTCCCGAGTTTTGAAACATCATGACTCATTTTTTATCCAGAAAGTTTTCTAACATTATGACTAATTGTGGAAACCTACATACTCATATTCTAAGGTGCTAAGCAAACATTTAGATCTTCATTTACATGTGCATCTATGGTTTGTGATCTAATGGTTGTTGAAGTTACTCAAATCTAAATTTAATCCTAAAAAATGTTCATAACTTGCAACACATTTCACATCTTTTTTTTTAAGGATTAATCTTGTGGTATATTGAATATTTCATGGTGCAATTCATGCTTCTTGTGCAACCTTTCTTGAATTAAATTTCTGCATTTCATCAAGAATCAACCCGCTAAGTTAATCACAATTTCACTTTGGATGCATGCATTTACTTCCAACCGGTTGATCAAACAAATGGGAATGTATTGTTAAATCTAGTATTGCATTCTTACACTTGCTAAATCAAGGTGCAGAAATCCTACTTCCAAAACATTCATGGTTTATAATTTCACATTTTTTTGGATGGTGTAATCAACCTTGTGGTGCAATACTATTCACTTATGTTTAATTTTATAGCAAGCTCTCATTCCACTTGAATAATTCAATCCACATGTGTTAAACAACAAACATTAAGGATTCTTTATTTCAGGTGTCCCTTGTTATCTTTATTGGCAATTTGGTTATTTGATCACTTCACGATCTTATGGGCATGATCACCTTAATGAAATTGATTCCATAGTACATTGTTGAGTTGGATTATTTATTAAGCAAATCACAGTTAAATTGTCTATTTCACTTGAGTGATTTGCACATTGTAACTTGAATTAACTAAAGTCTTGTTTTCATCACTAATACAGCAATTAGGCTTAGTTAATAAGGAAGCACCCCTAGGCTAGGAAACCCCTTAGTTTAAACAGAAAAAGGTTAAACCACTTAGGTGACAATGGTGGCTAGCCTACGTTGCTATTGGATTCTCACACTTGTGATTGGGACTTTTCCACCAAGTGAGAATTTGAGAAGTAACACTCTCCAATTATAATTTTCTGCGTTAATTTTCAGTGAGTGAATGTTGATTTGAAGTATGCATAGAAGCCCTTATTTGCCTTACATATCCATGCATTCGCCCCCTCTTAGATCCGTGCCTTTTTTACTCCATTTTGCGCAAGATTTGGTAGGCACTAGTCTTGGGGTTTTCCATCACTTTTTTGTTCTCATACCATTCACCCTTTTCACCTACACTACAACCACTTGTTTTGTTAAGGCCTACTCTTCAAACATCACCTAGAACCTCCACTATGTATCCTTAGTAATCCTACTTAGGGATACCCCCTATGTGTTGTAGATGAGCCAACCTAGAGAGAAAGAAAGAGCTACTGAGGCGACAGTGGGTAGCCTTCATGAGTTGCACGAACTAACACCAAGTGCTTGGAACTTTGAACTTTGGAGTGCTAGATTTTGTTGTAATGAGCTTATCATAATCAACCTACAATGGAGGGAATATGACAGACAACAAAGAAATTTGACAGCATGATATGAGTAAACAAATGTTCATCACAAAGAAATTTGGCAAAACTCGATCTTCCACTACTTCTGGAGAAAGAAAACAAGTTTAGTCAAATCCATCAATTAATAGAAACTAAAAATGGTTCTATAAGGAATAACTAACAAAGAAGGACATTGGTGAAGAATATCAATACAAGGTTGACAAGTGGCAGCAACCATGAAAAGTAGTTTGACAACTAAGGGATTTAAAGAATAAGTTGCAAGATAAACCCACGACATAAACTAGGAAAATGATACTCGGGGACTGGTTCTGATTATTGTCCATGTTTTGTGTGAATATAGAGTCGGATATAATCTCATAGGCACAAAAAAACAAGTATAAACCTTATGGATATTTATATTTTGAATCCAATAGAATATGAATAACTTGATTCGGGGTGATGCAAAAGAGTAAGAGTTGATTGGGACTCTAGAAAAACTCGGGAGTTAGACTCTGGAAATTCAAAAACTAAAAAACAACAATAAATTTCAAAAAAAACGAGTATAGTTTTCATCAATATGAAAGTTTACAATGTCCATATAATGCAACCACAGATTTGAGATAGTCGATAGATCTATTGTTTTTCTACTGTGAAATCAGATCAAAATAGCAAGGAAAGGGATTTTTTCTATACACACAAGTTTTCAGAAAGGGGGAACAAGGGGATGGGGAGATGAGTGTCCAGAATGGCTAGAGCACAACCCCAAATTGTTTAGATGATCGCAGGTTGGGGGCAGCAATAACACACATATATATAAACAAATATAACAAAAAACTGCAATGAAACAATGAGACGAACAAAAGTTCGTTCACACAAGAAATATCCAAAATACTTGGAATATAACACAATAATCCTTGTAGGATTGTAAATATAAAAGAATATATAAAATATAGATTGATAATGATGAGATGATTACAATGAGAATGAGGGCCCATTTATATATCCTCACAAGGGGTACCCTTTTATGAATAGACACGTCCTTTAGATAAGACGTGACTTTTCATATATGATGTGTTAATTATTATTTATTTATATCTATTTGTATATATATTGTGTTTATAACATTGCATTCCCCTTAAAAGTGCTTTGTCCTCAAAGCATACTTTATGGAAGACTTATCGCTTGCTCTGGCTTGTAATTATTGTCTCATGATTCTTCATTCTTGAGTTAGTGATCGTCGAGGACCTGAGATGATAGGATCTTCTAAGCGCTAAGTAGCCCACCCTAATTCGATCTTCTGCGGAATTGGGAGTTTATAGGGTTCTTGGAAAGAACTTGATGCATTTAGACTTCCATGATAACTTCTACTTTGAGCACCACTTGTAATGGAAATAATATTCTTCGACATATCGATCATTTGTTTCTCTTGATACATCGATTGGTTGAAGTATCGACTTTTGTGATTAGGATGTCGATAAGGCATCCTTGCAACTTGATCTTTAGTTCGTATACTTGTAGTTTTTTCTTGATTAACTTTTGGAATTGAATCTTCTTCATGCCCCTGGATTGTTTCTACTTCGACATTTGAAGACCTCCTTACACCAGTTGGATTCACATCCTTTTGAGTTGTAAGGTTGACTACGTCTGTATTAATTCCTTTGTCAAGAATTGATATTTTTACATCTAAAGACTTCTCTAGTTCCATAGGTTCAGTGATTGTCTCTTTATCGACTATTGATGTTTTGCAATCTAGCTCTTCTTGTAAAGACTTATTATCATGCTTAAGTCTTTTAATTTGTGTTAGTAAGTCTCGATTATGTCATTTTAATCATAAAAGTTCTTCTTTATCTTCTGACTTGTCTTTATTTTTTTATTATAGATTCTCCCTTCTTTTGTCCTTTAAGCTTTTAATTTGTTCTAGTAACTTTGAATTAAAGTTCCTTAGGTAGGAGCTTTCTTCTTCTTTTTCAATTAATTTCTCTTTGAGACCTTGATTTTTTTGTTCCAACTTTTGAAAACACTGCTTCTTTTCCTTGGACTTCATGATTTTTGCAAGTAGTTTTTGATTATGATTTTTAGACAAGAAATATCTTCGTCTTTTTCATTGATGATCTTGTCACATTCTTTTTGTTGATCCTCCAACTTTTGTATTGACTTTTGGTTATCTCGAAGGATCACTTCTAATATGTCCTTCAAGTCTTATGATGATGGAGCTTCTGAAACTGACTTCATTGTAACGTCCTGCAATGTGATTTTCTTCTTCTTATAAGAAAATGTCAACTTTCTCCTTGTGTTGAAAATAAAATTACTCAATGTATCTACACAAGTTGACCCTAGAATTATATCAACATTGTCTTGATATATTGATACCACATTGAATTGAGCTATGAATTTGTAAACACCAATAGATAGTTTTAGGTTTTTAATTTCATATTTCTCATTGGAAAAACATGTGTCATTTCAATTACATTTGATCTTAAAATAATTGATTCGTCAAGTCAACATTAATGTGATTTTTCCTAGTATTCGAGCAAACAGTGATGTTGATATTCTTTCCTTAAATAATCTCATTAACTTCTAATAAAAAATACACATATTTTTTATAAATATAAGAGAATCTTCTTATTTTTCACCACAAAACTCCATTTATATAATTATATGTTGAACCTTGATTATCTTTCTACTTCATATATCTTCTCAAAACCTTTTAAAAAAAAAAAAAAAAAATTATTACCTTTTTTTTTTTTCTTATCCTTCCTAAGACTTTATAAAAGTTCCTTTAACACCCAACAAAAAAAAATTCAAACCTTTTAACTTTATTACTTTACTTTGAACTTTACCTTAAAAAAACCCACTTAATGTGAGGCTTCCATACTACTTTCTAATATGATTAAGAAATAATTTGTCACCTTTAAAAAACTTCTATGTGGTAATCTGTTACCTTTCTTTGAAAACTCTTATTTTCACGGTTTATATTGAATGGACACAATAGTTCGTGGAACCTAAACGCACTTTCCCTTCACGGTATACCTTTGCTTGCAGCGAGATTCACATGCCGAATTCGATGGACTCCTTGGATGTCACAGCACAATAAGTGCCAATGGTGATTTTATTTTTTTTCTTCCAATTGTTGCATAGGATTTTGATAATATCGAATGGAATAATACCGACAATGCCCAGCAGTATACTCCCGAATTAAGATGAACGATATTCTTGAGATGGCAATTGTTTGTTCGCACAAATGGCAATACTAATGGTGGCCTACATGTAATATGTTGGAATCACTCGTATATCGTTAGTTTAAAAATAAAATAAAAATTAAACCAAGCTCGTGTCCTTTTCTTAGAAAGTTGTACCCTTTAATATTCATTTAATTTGTTGTTCCTTTCTTTCTTGTGGTTGCCCGACTATTTACACGATATTTAGCAGATGTTTAGATTCTCCTTGACTTACAATTTTTCTATAAACTTATAGAGTTCGAGACTCTTAGATCACAAATTTTTATTTTTATTTTCCTTTGAGCTATGGTAGAATCAACAATTCCTCCTACACTATGTTTGGATGATTCACAGTGATAGAGTGATAATGGTAGTAGATTTTTTTTTTTAATAACTTTTTTTTCACTTTTCTGATTTCTGGTTTTCTTTGATTTGCAGCAGAAACTTTTTCAATTTTTTACTTGGCAGTGGAGTACTCTTTCTCACGAATTTGTGTTATTCTCTTTGAATTTGCAGTAAATCGATAAATTCAAAAATATAAGTGGCCAAGGGCCTGATTTGTGGTCAAAGACCAGATATGTGGCTAAAAACCTGATTTGATCAAAGATCAAGAACAATCAGAGAAACTTTGTTTGTGGCAAAATGTTGGATCGAGACAAAGCTCTGATACCAAAAGAGACGAACGAAAGTTCGCTCACACAAAAAATATCCAAAACACTTAGAATATAACACAATAATCCACGTAGGATTGTAAATATAAAAGAATATATAAAATATAAAACATAAATTGATAATGATAAGATGATTACAATGAGAACGAGGACCCATTTATACATCCTCACAAGAGGTGCCCTTTCATGAATAGACATGTCCTTTAGATAAAACATGACTTTTCATTTATGATGTGTTAATTATTATATTTAATTATTATTTATTTATATATATTGAGTTCATAACAAACTGCGACCTGCACTTATACAATCACTAGTAACAAGTTTCAAAGAGTTGCACTTTGAGGTTAAGAGTCAAATCAAGGTTGGGATTTGCAAATGTAGTAAACCAGAACATTGATAGAAAATTCCATTCTAAATCTATGAGAAACCACCACAAATTTATCTACATGATTCAAATTTAAACTCTTGGTTATGGTCCATCGATCAGACCTAGCCCTATGCAAGCGCTGAACTTCTCCCCCGTCAAATCATTCAAAGCAATTGTTAGTTGGTATCTCCATCAATAAAGATAAGTAAAAAGGTTAAGCAAACAATGCACACCTCTTTAGGACGCAAGCCTCGTGGGATAGCAATATGAATTCTCTAACCCAATGTCGAAGTTTTTCCATTATTATAGTGCACAAATAGTTACATGGTTGCAACTAACCTTAAACAGTGTTGTCTCAAGAGGTTCCATTCGCTCAACTATTTTTTCACCCAACTGGAAAGCTACAGCACGAAGGACATCTAGGGGGTCCCCAAAAATCAAGGGACATGAGGATAGTCCCCTAAAAGTCCCCTAATTTTCACCCAAAACATGGTAACAATCCCCTAAAACTCCCCAAGTCCCCGAGCATTTCAAAACATATCCAAGGAGTTCCAAAGCCCCCTAAATGCCAAAATGGCCAAAATATGGGTTTTAGGTGGGGACGAGTCCCTAGGCAAATTTACATATTTATGTCAGAATCTGTGTTATGGAATTCCCCTCAATACGTAGTGCCAATGATGTCCTTGATAATCTATATCAAATTATGAAGAGGACGATCCCCAAGCAAAATGATTGACGTGAGTACAAATATTTTATCTTACTAAGAACATAAAAACACTTTACAAAACACCCTGTTAGTTTTCATTGCTTAAAGCTTGTTATCCAAATGATTCCCTTCATCTCTTAAAAATTAGGGTTTCCTACTTTTTAGGAGCTTCTGACTTTAATTGTAAATGGACTAGTGATTAGCCATCATTTCTTTTATTTTCCAAATTGTTGGGTTTCTATTTTTACGCTGTTTGTTGTCGCAATTATATTTTTACATTGTAGTTAACTATTTGACTAATGAAAAGTTAGCAATGAGTTGTTAGCCTTTAACATTGAGTTGAGCGCTTTAATTAGAGAGAATATTTCCCTCCTATTGAACCTCAATCCTCATGCACGGTGTGCCTTATCTAGAGAGAAAAAAACCAAATCTACTCCAGTTCATTTGACACATGTCAGTGAGACAATTGCTCGTGTGGGGCGACCTTCTAAGTGTATCCAGTGTGACAGATTAGGAGATTTAATTCTGAATTATGATATCTTGTTTATCTAATGGTTGCCTTATTCCACTACTTGGATTCTTGAGATAAGCATGTGGTGAGTTAAAGGGCAAGTTAACTTGAAAGAACTCAAGCAAGTAGAATGCCTACCTACAGAAATTTCATGAACAAGGCGTCACGGTCCTCCAATAGCTAGCATCACACCAACTATCACATCTCTAAAACACAATGCAAATCATAACAAAGACACTCTCATCCCTTTATATATTATTAGGTGAAGGACTCCAACAATAGTACATGGATCAAGTCCACAAGTAAACCCTAAGCTAAGTCAAATAGCAACGCCCCAAGTGGAGTGTTACACTAGGCATGAATATCACATGGCACAATAATATTTGTACAACCACTAAGGTGGTGGACCCTCTAAGTTTGGGTGTCCACATGCCAAGCACTCTAAGCAAGATGGTGTGTCCTTCAACAATGGTTCCTCAACTCCAGCGTTCTTCCTCAACATATGTGCAAGGGTGGCTCCAATGATCCTAGGGCTCCACACCCAAACTCTAAGTGCATAACACCCTTCTCCAAGGTGGTCATTCCACATGTTCCAAGCACCCATTCCCCCTCAACGAGTGTACCCTTATAGAAGATGTCAAACTACCACATGTGTGTCAACTACCATGTCGAGCAATGAGCCTCCCTAGTGTTAATCCCAAGGTAAGCATACACCCACTGAGCCCTTCACATCACATGAAGTGCTCCCCTAGCTAAGTGAAAACACTTTTGGAGCAACCAAAAGCTAACACTCCATCTTTGAGAGGAAAGTGTTTTTTTCAACACTAGTCTTCTCCCTATGTACTTGCAACCTGCAAACCCTGTGCCTCTTGCTCCATGAGGTTAATGTTTACAAATTTCTTCTTGCACCACATAATGATCTTCTCTAAACTACCTACGAGAATCAAATCATCTACATATGGGACCAACACAACCAAATCAAATTTATCATACAATTAAGAAATATTTGATTCACACTAGTCTTGGGAAATCCCAAGTTCAGTTAGTACTCATCAATCCTTGAGTACCAAGCTCGTGAAGCCTACCTCAACCCATAAAGGGCTTTCTTCAACCTACAAACATGGGTATCTCACCCATGCACCTCAAAACTTCTAAGTTGATTTATATACACTTCTTCAATCACACCATTCAAGTGTTAAGGTCGTAACCCGCACATAGGTAGATCAATGTATTCGGATGTAATAAAGGTCAATATTAATAAGGCCTTTCAATAAAATAGAATAAGGCGGATGTAAGAAGACCTAATAGAAGCTTCCGCTTCTAGAAGGATCTTCCTCTAGATGCTTCTCTTAATAGACATATTTAGTATAAATAAGGGTCGAGGGTATGAAAACCCTAGCTTGGAGATTATTGTAACAGAGCGTTGCTCGACTGGAGGTTGCCCCCTTGAAGAGGCCTGTGAACATTGTTTTCTGAATCAAAGTGCTATTTCAGGTGTTGCTCTCATATTATTTATGTGTTATTGTGGATGATTATGCTGGTTATATTACTGTTATTCTGCCATTCCTAGCATTTTATTTCTGTTCTGCGTATTTATTAGATCTGGTATCTTGCAAGTGGTATCAGAGCACTTTCCTTGGCAGAAATTGTGGGTATTTTTTTTTTCAAGGTAGAGACGTATTCCGGCATCTTTAAGCCACAGAGATCTGTTGTTACGCGCATAAACCCGCGGTTGAGGGATTCATACACGCAGGAAATACAAGTGGTTCTTAAGCGCACATATGTTGGCCACCCTTGTAACCCCTGTTGGTACCCCTTCGAGTGGTAGCACATCATACAGCACCTATGTACGGATCGGCCTAGATTTCCTGAAGCCCTCTTTAGATAAACCCATCGGTCGTCGGACTCTTATAGTGTCACCGAAATACAACTCGGGAAGATACTCTCTAGTACCTGGGTAGTCGGGTAGTACGGCTAAGGGTACGGTCTATCCTCATTAGTTAGTGCCCTGAGATATTGGGTCGAGTACTACTGTTAGACCCCGCACGTATATCAGAGAGTTATAGCACAGCGCAAACCCTTGTCTGTAGAACCCTTGAATACCTAACCCTTGGGGAACATAAACATAAACATAAACAAATTAAACCAGCGAGATCTATTGTCGTGCATCTGCGTTCGGGTCGCCAAGTAAATACACATTTCTTTCTGGTTAAGAATTTGGGGATTTCAGCACTGCAGCATTCTTCAGACCGAAGTATAACCCCGCAGTTCAAAAAAAAATATCTGGAAATTTTTTCACCATTATTTGAGACCTATTCCATTAGATTCATCTCTTCTCCCTTATCACATTCATCCATATCATTTTTCTGCAAAAATTTATGACCCCGACCGCTCCCTTTTCAGTGCACTCATCCTCATGGCTCATACCCATCACCAAGAACTGGAGTCTCGCTTCAACACCTTGCAATCTAGTTTCCTCGAGACCCAATAAGAAGTGCAACAACTCAATGCTACTATTGCCTCCCGTGATACATCCATCAATACCACCATAAATGCATATGTGCAGTCTGCAATGGCGGAAGTCAAACACGAATTGACCACCCAGCTTGAATCTGTCTTTGCATCACTCTGCACCAAACTCAAGATCCCTATCGATGACTCTTTTCCTGATGCACATACAAAGACTGAAGCTGAAACTTCTTCCCATTCCTTTCAGCCCCATCACTTTCAACGGGACATACGCCTTCCGCGAGTGGATGTAACCAAATTTGATGGCTCGGACCCCACTGGTTGGGTCACCCAAATGGAACATTATTTCTCTCTCTACAACATTA
>ML807007.1:22117-39883 GCA_009831015.1 Picea engelmannii | reverse complement strand
AACCAGGTGCCAAATTCAAACCAACCTTCCAGAGTTAGCTGAAGAAGGATCCATTTGGCTACAGCCAGAAGCAGTTTTGGACCAGCGTGAGCGTCGCCTGCATCAGAGAACCATCAAGGAAGTGCTAGTACAGTGGAAAGATAAGACTCCAGCAGATGCCACTTGGGAACCAGCTACCATTCTGCAGCACTTTCCACATCTCAAGCCTTGAGGACAAGGTTGTTTTTAAGGGAGCGGACATGTTAAGGTCCTAACCCGCACATAGGTAGATCAATGTATTCGGATGTAATAAAGGTCAATATTAATAAGGCCTTTCAATAAAATAGAATAAGGTGGATGTAAGAAGACCTAATAGAAGCTTCCACTTCTAGAAGGGTCTTCCTCTAGATGTTTCTCTTAATAGACATATTTAGTATAAATAAGGGTCGAGGGTATGAAAACCCTAGCTTGGAGATTATTGTAACAGAGCGTTGCTTGACTGGAGGTTGCCCCCTCAAAGAGGCCCGTGAACATTGCTTTCTGAATCAAAGTGTTATTTCAGTTGTTGTTCTCATATTATTTCTGTGTTATTGTGGATGATTATGTTGGTTATATTACTGTTATTCTGCCATTCCTAGCATTTTATTTATGTTCTGTGTATTTATTAGATCTGGTATCTTGCATCAAGAATGTTGTCTTTACATCCATCTGATACAAAGACCAACCATAGCATGTAGGTAATGCAAGAATGGTCTAGATAGAAGTATACTTAACCACTGGAGCAGAAGTATCACCATAATTGACTCCCTTTTTATGAGAGAACACTCTGGTAATAAACCTAACCTTGTACTTTTTAATACTCTCATCAACATCATGTTTGATCTTGTACAACCATCTAGAATCAATCACCGATTCCCCCCAAGTCTCGTACAATCTCCCAAACATCATTTTTTATGATGGAGTTATAATTCTCCATCATGGCATCCTACCAATCCTTCTATGCATACACTTCCTCAAAACTAGAAGGTCCACCTAGCTTTTCATTGTCTTGCACTAAGGCCATATGATCAATAAGTAACCTATAAAGGCTACCATCATGCACACCTAAAGTCTCATCATAATTGACTCCTTTTTTATGAGAGAACCCTCTGGCAATAAACCTAACCTTGTACTTTTTAATACTCCCATCAACATCATGTTTGATCTTGTACAACCATCTAGAATCGATCATTGATTCCCCCCAAGTCTCGTACAATCTCCCAAACATCATTTTTTAGGATGGAGTTATAATCCTCCATCATGGCATTCTATCAATCCTTCTATGCATACAATTCCTCAAAACTAGGAGGCCCACCCAGCTTCTCGTTGTCCTGCACTAAGGCCACATGATCAATAAGTAAACTATAAAGGCCACCATCCTGCACACCTCTAGCCAAAGTCCTCAAACTTGATAGACTACAATCACTGATAGTGCATTGTTGATCCTAAAAAGCAACTATCCAATGTAAATATATCATACAAGGAACTCAAAGAAGGTTCGTCGTCAAACCAGCAACAAACAAAACATCACTTGAAGGCATTCGGAAAGATATGGACCCCAATCCCTCCATAGGACATCGTCACCCAACTCCAATCATATTCCTCCCTCTTGTTCTCAAAACTTGTTGAAGATCTTCATGTCATAACTCGTATGTCTCAATGGTTTGGTATCCATATACCATCCAACAACAGACATAGTGTTGGTAGATAAACAAGAGACCATGGAGAAGGTAGTCTCAAGCTTGGATGCTAACTCATCAACTTTGATAATAGTCTCTGCACTAGCTGCAATTTATTTCTATTGTTGCTTGGATTTCCCTTTCTTGTTCTCTAAACATTGGCGAGATAGTGTCATTTATGTTGACACCTGAAACATTTTGCATGACTTTAATCCTTCTTACCTTGGTTTGAAGACTTATCTTTCTTACCCTTCATGGGTCCTTTCTTACCTCCCTTCCTCATCCTCCTGACAAACAAGGTCATGTACTTCATCTTCCTTTGCTAAACTAGATTCTAACCTTATCTCTTCCTGCACAAAGCCATTCCAAAGCTTTCTAAATGAGGGCATATTCTCACAAGCACAAATACCCTCGACAAAGGGTTTCCAAAATAGAGAAAATCCATCCAAAGCAGTGGGTACCAACTCCTCATCTTCATCCTTCACCCCTATGGAAACCAATTGATCTCTCAACTCTAAGATCTTCATCAAGTACCTAGCCATGATATCCGTGTCACATCAAGTACATCTTGCAAGAAATATTCACAATCTAATACAACATTATCAAAGCATCATGCATCTCTTTAGTTGTCTTCTTCTTTGCAATGTGAGGATTCAAATAATCCTTTACCGAATCAAGAATCATTTGCTTCGCCTTGGCCTCTTTCTTCTAATAATGGGCCAAATGAGTTAGATTGACAGAAACGGAAATCTTGTTCTAAACAAACACCCAAAGATCAACTTCCTCCAATGGCATTTGCAATCTATACTTCCAAGGAGTGGAGTTGGAAGTACCTTCTAACAAAACACTCTCTAAAGACCAAGATTAGTCATCCCTGCAAATCCTAAAGCATGCCTCGAATAAAAAATCAGCCAACAAATCAAGTACATCGTCACCTATTCCAGGTGAAAACACCACTCCAATCCTTGAAGCAACTAGGGCATCAACCCAACAAACCCTTCTTGGGTACAAGTGCTTATCCCAAGCACAAATCGGCTTTAGCTAATGAAGCTAGGGTTTCATATGCGTTAAAATATCCAATTCCTTCTCAACAAAAGAGAAATCTCAGCTAAACAAGCTCTAATACCATGTAAAAATTTTGTGAACAATGCCATCTTCACCAAGAAATTTGAACCTTACCCAATTCAGAAATTTCACCACTTCAATGAGGTCACGAATTCACCACATGGAACTTTTAGTGTTAGGGCCGAACTGAAATATTTGGAAATACGCCTACAAATATCTCAAATCTGTCCACCATTAAGTCTAGGCAAGTTCAAGTAAATAATCACCACAAAATACTTTAACACTAGATCAATACAACAACCCTTAGGGCATAATCTAATCAAATATGCGGATATGAAAATTACATTCATTAACAGCACAAATATAACAGAAAATTTCAGATTTGAAATTTCATCTAAGGCATGCCAAATCACTCAACATTTCAACATTGTTGCCCAATAAATTAACATATCAAAACAACCATGAAACTTGCTCAAAACACATGAAAACTAGATCTGAAAATCAAATCTGCAATAAGAGAATTGAGGACAGCAATGGTACAACTCCATATGGTCACAATATGAAGATAAAGTACAATATCTCAATTTTGCCAAAGCAGGTACATCAAATCATCCCACTTTATACCAAGCAAGGAGTTTTACAAAGCTTCCCAAACCCTATCTAGGGCATCCACAATTATTACAAACCCTAACCAGCAACAAGGCTTGCCAAAACATCTTACCAAGCTATACTAGCCTCTCTAAGAGCTCAACAACAAGCTAGCATCACACCAACTATCCAACCCTTAGATCCACACTTGCATCTCACAAGCTTTACCCTTCACTTGCATCACACAAGCCAAAGAACCCTAGCGCATGGCTCTCACAAGAACTATACTTGTTACAAGAGTAAATAATTGTTCTTCCAAAATTCTCCAATAGATAGCATCACACCAACTATCACATCTCTAAAACACAATGCAAGTCATGACAAAAATACTCTCCTTCCTTTATATATGATTAGGTGGAGGCCACCAATAATACATGAATCAGTTCACAAGTGAATCCTAAGCTAAGTCAACAACAAAGCCCCAGGTGGAGAGCTACACTAAGCATGAATGCCACATGACACAATAAAGTTGTACAACCCCCAAGGTGGTGCACCCTCCAAGTTTAGGTGTCCACATGTGAAGCACTCCTCTAATCAAGATGGTTCATCCTCCAACAAGGGCTCCTCAACATATGTGCAAGGTAGCTCTAATGCTCCTAGGGCTCCAAGCTCAACCTCTAAGTGTGTAATGACCTTCTCCAAGGTGGTCACTCCATATGTCCCACACACCCATCCTTCTCAACAAGTGCACCCTTGTAGAAGATGTCAAACAGCCACATGTGCCATCTACCACATCAATGTTGAATTTTCACTATGCTAGGCTCAAGCATGAGGTTTATTTCATTTAGCATGTACTTGAACCATAAACAAACGCAGCTACACCATACACAATTCTTTCAATAACCAAGATCACAAGAAGAATTACCATGCACAAGAACACAAGAAATATCATGGGAAACCCTTCTACTCAAGGGAAGAAAACCCAGCAATCCTTTGCTATATTCTCAAGAGAAGATCCCCCAACCATAAAACCCTAATGCACACAAGAGGGTGCTTCTACAACCTTGAAACTTGTGCCCAAGAGAGGTGTGCACTTAAGCCTTAAAGGTAGGTTTGAAATTTCCAAATGACAAGTGAAGTGTGTCTTTCCTCAATGGGGAAATCACCTTTATTTATACAAGAATGGACACAGCAAAAGGTGTGTCTATTGGCACAACAGGGCCGACCTCAATAACTCGGAAATATAATTAATTATAACAATAAACATTAATTATCTTTCACATATGGTGGGGCCAACTTGTACCCTTTACATCATAATTAGTGTTACAAGTAAATCTTACACTTAGACAATATAGCAAGGGATCCACACGTCCACCTGTGCTCAGCCACAAGGACGTCATACTCAATAGATCTCTATCTCAACTGAGTCCACATGAGAATCATCTGGAGTACCACATCGACTCAACTCACACAGAGGAGAACGATACACCCATCACATGGGCACACCCAACCACTAGGGGACGACTCAACTCTCACACAGAGGAGAACGATGCACCCCATCACATGAGCATGCCCAACACTGGGCTCTCTCACAGGTCGACTCAACTCAGTCACAGAAGAGAACATATCCCAGAGAATGTCACACAACGTTGCAATCATCAACACTCCCTCTCAGTTAGGGAGGCATTCTCCATCAGGCCAAATCTCTCACGTAAGTACTTGAACTTTGTCCTGGCAATCGATTTGGTGAAGATATCTGCAATCTGCTCATTTGTAGGAAGGTATTGAACATGTACTGCTTTCCTCTACACCATGTCTCTGATATAATGGTATTTGATCTCAATGTGTTTCAATTTATCATGAAACACAGGATTCTCAGAGAGCTTCACATAGCTCTGGTTATCACAGTGAATAATGGTAGAATCCATCTCATGATCAAATAAATCTGTAAGGAACTTGCGAAGCCACACTGCTTTGCAGACTGCCACTTCAACACTATATACTATGCTTTTGCGGTACTCAAAGCCATAGAGCTTTGTTTCTTGTTGCACCAAGAAACCATGGCAGACCCCAAGGTAAAACAACAACCAGATGTGCTCTTCTAGTCCACTACGTTCCCTGCCCAATCTGCATCGGCATATCCCTGCAATCTCATGTCTACACCAGAGGCATATCTCAGGCCATATCCAACTGTGCCTCATAGATATCTCAATACATGCTTCGCTGCTATCCAGTGAGTTTGTCTCGACTGATTCATGAACTAAGTACATTCACTGCATAGCATATATCAGGTCTGGTGTTAACCAGATACAACAATGATCCAATCAGTTGTCAGTATAGATGTGGATCAATCTCGCCTGAATCAGTAGAAGCCTCGTTCATTTTCTTCAGATCCATCACCATCGATGTGGGCATGGATTTGCAGTCTGTCATACCAAACTTCTTCAATATCTCCATTGTATATTTTCCTTAACTTAGGAAAATCTCATCAGTCCTCTGCCATACTTCTAGTCCCAAGCAATAGTGCATCATACCCAGATCCTTCATCTCAAATTCGAAAGTCAATGCTTGCTCGCATTCAACAATAAGTCTTTTTGAACCGGTGAGGAATAAGTCATCAACGTATAGGACCAAGATCAGGCACTCGTCACCAACAATGTGATAATATAGGTTTAGATCAACAACACTTTTGTTGAAGCCCAAACTCATCAAGAATCCATCCATCTTCTCGTACCAAGCATGAGGTGCATGCTTTAGTCCATACATGGTTTTCTTCAACCTGCACACATGAGATTTCTCCTCATGTATCACAAATCCCTCTGGCTGCTCGATGTAAACTTCTTCCTCAATCTCACCATTGAGAAAGGTTATCTTTACATCCATCTGATGTAGTTTCCAACCCATAGATGCAGCTAGTGCAATGATAGTACAGATGGAAGTGTATCGGGCTATTGGAGCAAATGTCTCCTCATAATCAATTCCCTCCACCTGTGAGAATCCTCTGGCTACAAATCTCACTTTGTACTTCTCTACACTTCCATCAACTGCATTCTTGATCTTATAGATCCACTTGGAAGTCACTACAGACTTCCCTTCTGGTCTCGGAACAATATCCCACACATCATTCTTCATATGGATTGATACTCTTATGTCATGGCATATTGCCATACCTGCTGACCTGTTGTTTCTCCATGACAAGAAGGCTCGATATCAATGATGTGGCTCATGGCTGAAACATAGCTCGAAAATCTCTTTGGTTTCTTGCTCTCTCGGAATGTACCTCAAGGAGTTGCATGTCCCTCTGCCTCCTGCAAAGTTTGTCGAGCCCAGGCAGGCCTTTTATGGCCTACTGCAATGTCTTTGAGAACATCAACTGGAGCAACTAATCAACTGGATTGACTGGATCGACTGGATCAATGGTTGTCTCCCTCTGAACTGTTGAAGGGGGAGAAAGTACTCTATCTTCCTTCTCAAATAGTTTGACTCCCTCTAAAGTCAAGTGACTCCCTCTGAAGTCGGAAGAATAAACATATGTCCTGGAGGAATTGTGACATCATCCTTTTCATCTGTTGCTATCCTGGAGACATCCCATGACTTCTCAGGTCCTCTACTGCCTCTATAGTACTTTGTTGGCTCTCGTACTAGGATAATAACCAAGATGGCCTCACGTAGGGATAATAACCAAAATGGCCTCATGTACTAGGATAATAACCAACCAAGAAAATTTGGACTCCCGTACCAGGGATAATGGTCCAAGTCATGAGGGCTCCCATACCGGGGATAATACTCTTCATTATCAAAATACAAGCAACTACAGGGTAATGATGAAATCAAATAAGGAATGTAGTACAAAACTTACCTTAGTCTACAGTCATGCTCAATCTTGCTTTTGGTCCTCCTGAGAAAGCTCAGAAGAAGAAAGCCTCATCTTTCATGTCTTCATCCCTCTGAGGTGGTTCTGGATCAACGTCAGCGGTGGAGGCATGTTGTCTTCCACTCTTCCTGGTAGGACAATTTCTCGCAAAGTGTCCATACTTGTCACATCTGAAACATTGGATCTTTGATTTGTCTTTTCTATGATCATAACCTGAAGCTGATGAAGTCTTCTCGCCTTTGAATCCTTGACTGAAGCTTCTTTTATTTCTTCCTCCTTTCTTTGTATGAAAGGCAAGAGCATGATTGTGATCGTGAGGGGAGTCTTCCACTCCTCTGGCTATAAGTCTGATTTCCTCCTGGTACAGTGTGTCCATAGACGATCAAAAGTAGGTAGTTTTGTTCTACCATTGATACTTTGAAGAAAAGGTTCTCAATGTCTTGGAAGAGCATTGAGAGTGGTTAAGACAAGTTCTATGTCTGATATGATTTCTCCAATGGCATCTAGTTGATCTCTGATCTCTAAAATATTCATGAAGAACATAGCAAAGGTGTCATCTTTTGTCATCTTGATATTTTGAAGTTGGCCCTTCAATGTGAGAGCTCTGAGGGTGTTGTTACTCTCAAACATATTCTTCAATGCTTCATACATCTCACGAGTTGTCTTTAGGTTTGCAATACGAGGTAGGAGATGATCTCTCACTGAGTAGATGATTATCTTCCTTGCCTTGACATCATCTTTCTTCCATTCTTCTTTCTCTTCATCAGTGGTTGTCTCTGGTAAAGCCTTTTGTATCACACTCAATAGGTCATCCTCTTCCAGGGTGATCTGTAGTCTTGACTTCCAGGAACTGAAGTTGCTTGATCCATCAAGCCTATCTTCCACCAAGGTTATGTTCCTCATGGTTTGCAGATTCTTCCACAAACCCTTAGCAACTAGGCTAGGAAACCTAACGACTAGGTTAGGCTAGCAAGTTTAGGTTTCATTGGACTTATGACTGCCAACAATAAGCCTTGAAAGTCAGAAGAACACTGGTAAGCTTGAAAACTCCTTCAATGAGCTACAAAAACCCTAAAAACGAAATTATGCAAAAAAATTGCGGAACCCTAGAAACCCTAGGGCCAAAAATCCAAAATTCTCGGAATTGCAATCTAAAGGTTGTTGGAGGTGCGCTGAAGGAGGTCGTACACTCCTATGTTATTTTTAGCCCCGTCGTTTTAGTGGAAAGTGATGAAACAACCAAAAAGGAGAGGGCCATACCTTTTTCTGGAAGCCCTAGGAGGGTCGTACGGTTCTGCAAAAGAGAGGACGGCTTGCTTGAAGGCTTGTGCAATGGCTTCTTCAAGACCTATGCTCTGAAACCATGTTGAATTTTCACTATGTTAGGCTCAAGCATGAGGTTTATTTCATTTAGCATGTACTTGAACCATAAACAAATGCAGCTACACCATACACAAGTGCTACAATAACCAAGATCACAAGAAGAATTACCATGCACAAGAACACAAGAAATATCATGGGAAACCCTTCTACTCAAGGGAAGAAAACCCAACAATCCTTTGCTATATTCTCAAGAGAAGATCCCCCAACCATAAAACCCTAACGCACACAAGAGGGTGCTTCTACAACCTTGAAACTTGCGCCCAAGAGAGGTGCGCACTTCAACCTTAAAGGTAGGTCTGAAATTTCCAAAAGACAAGTGAAGTGTCTCTTTCCTCAATGGGGAAATCACCTTTATTTATACAAGACTGGACACAGCAAAAGGTGTGTATGTCTATTGGCGCAACAGGGCCAACCTCAATAACTCAGAAATATAATTAATTATAACAATAAACATTAATTATCTTTCACATATGGTGGGGCTGACTTGCACCCTTTACATCATAATTAGGGTTACAAGTAAATCTTACACTTGGACAATATAGCAAGGGATCCACACGTCCACTAGTGCTCAGCCACTAAGGACACGTCCACCTGTGCTCATCCATAGGGACGTCATACTCAACAGATCTCTATCTCAACTAAGTCCACAAGAGAATCATCTGGAGTACCACATCGACTCAACTCTCACACAGAGGAGAACAATACACCCATCACATGGGCACACCCAACCACTGGGGGATGACTCAACTCTCACACAGAGGAGAACGATGCACCCCGTCACATGGCCATGCCCAACACTAGGCTCTCTCACAGGTCGACTCAACTCAGTCACAAAGAAYGTATCCTGGAGAATGTCACACTGTTAAATTATGAGCTTGATTTCTTATGCGGATTAATTCTTTTATTTTCTTCAACACTTTGATTCCAACTTAATACACTTCAACAATACCAAATCATAATCGAATAGCAATAACTATGTAGATAAGTAAGCATGCACATCAACAACACATATACCCTGGGGAAACCTTGTACAGGGAGAAAAAACCCAGCAAACGATATTCCTTTATTGCATTAATAATGTAAAATCTCTTACAAATATCCACCATGAATGTTATGCTCTTACAGAGCTTGCTAAGATGACTCTGACCTGACAAAGACCTAAAAGACCTTGCTGAAATATACCTCTGATATGTTGCCTCTACTGTTGATATACAGCACTGATACGTTGCTTTGGTATGTTGCCCCTTTATCATTGATATGCTCCTCTATTGCTTCTCCCTTAACCTGCATATCAAAACTGTGTTGAAGAGAGGGGTCGACCTTTTCTTATATAGGTTGAAGAGGAGAAGAGGAGAGGCTCGAAATAGTAACTTGTTTGCATGCTTTAATCATAACTCGGCTTCATACTTTAGTTCGAACTAGACTTGAGACTAGTATACTCTAGTTCGAAAATAGAACTAGACTTGAGACTGGTATACTTTAGTTCGAAAATAGAACTAGACTTAGACTTCAGTTACAACTCAACATTACACTTTAGTTTTAAAATAGAACTAGGCTTAAGACTTCGGTTACAACTCAGCATTACACTTTAGTTCTAAAATAGAACTAGACTTAAGACTTCGGTTACAACTCAGCATTACACTTTAGCTCTAAAATAGAACTAGACTTAAGACTTCAGTTACAACTCAGCATTACACTTTAGCTCTAAAATAGAACTAGACTTAAGACTTCAGTTACAACTCAGCATTACACTTTAGCTCTAAAATAGAACTAGACTTAAGACTTCTGTTACAACTCAGCATTATACTTTAGCTCTAAAATAGAACTAGACTCAAGACATCAGTTACAACTCAGCATTACACTTTAGTTCTAAAATAGAACTAGACTTAAGACTTCAGTTACAACTCAACATTACACTTTAGTTCTAAAATAGAACTTAGACTTAAGACGCCAGTTACAACTCAACATTACAAGGCAATTCAAAATTCCCTTCATGGTGGATAATGTTACACGTGCCAACGCACTAGATCAATACATTTATATCATTTGCAATATTAGGAATATCGTTTGTTTCTAGCTCATAGGAATTTTATATTCATCCTAACTTTTGCTAGATGACTTGACTTTTGTTCATGGCTCACAAGGCTTGACTAGGCTCACAGAGGTTGTACGTTCCCCCTGACTTTTGCACTAGTCTGTCTATGCTCACAGAGGTTATACGTTCCCCCTGACTTTTGCACTAGACTGTCTATGCTCACAGAGGTTGTACGTTCCCCCTGACTTTTGCATTAGACTTACATAGCATCTCGTTCGTCCTGACTTTTGGTTTGACTCATAGAAGTTGTACGTTCCCCTTGGCTTTTGTCAATACCTCACAAGACTGGTTGATTCTCCAAATCTCCCCGGCTAGCCTCAGGGTGGCCCATATGGCCTCTCATTGGAGAATCACTGTTGATGCTGCCAAATTTAACACACACGATGCTGCAATCATCAACAATCAATAAGTGTAACTCCCTAGCACTAATCTCAAGGTAAGCATACACCCACTAAGTTCTCCAAATGTATGTCAACCAAAATACAACAAAGGTGTTGGGGGACCACAAGCCCTTCATATCACATGAAGTGCTCCCATAATTAGGTGAAAACACTTTCAGAGCAACCAAAATCTAACAGTACCTTCCTAATGTGTCTTTCTCTTGTACTGTATCATTGTAATCATTCTTTCATGGTTTTAATGAGAAGGATTATTGTTCACTATTGCAAATCTTGAGCTTGATGGTTTGATTTTTAGTATAAGTATTTCTCAGATCTACCACCCATTACTTGGTGGATTGATCCCAAATTAAAATATGTTGTATCTCTACCCCTAATCTACAGTTCCACAGTATTTGGTTCTAAAAGGGAAAAGTTTTGATTAGTGTTTCATAAGATTTTGTTTTCAATTATAGATTAGATCTTGAAGTCAGATCTACATATCATGAATTGCAATTTCAACATGGCATCAAGGCTGTTTTACTGAAATCTTCCATCCGGTGAATGGAGAAGGCAACAGCCTGTGAAAGGGTGTTGGTTTATGTGGAGGATTTTAGTGAGTGCCAACCCCAACAATTTCTAGTGAATAGAGGAGAATCCATGCCTAGGAAAGGCACAAGAGAATTGTTTTGTATGCCTGTGAAGGGTGGTGTTACCCCTCAAAATGCATAGGCATTTTGAGATCTTCAGACTCAGAGGCATGCTGGCAGCCCTATTTGAGGAAGAAAGAACAGTTCCAATAACAGGAATGGTACTGCCACCTTGAGTTTTGTTTGTGGCAGGCCTGGGATGATTCCAGCTTTTCTAATATAATAGTGTTAAGGTTTAAGCTATTATTAGAGTTCTTTGCATTTCAATAGACAACAATAGCATAAGATAGGATCACTGAGAAATACACAATCACAAGAGATGCATCATTTATCCTGGGAAACCCTCAAGGGGAAGAAAACCCAGCAAAAACTTCCTTATTATAGATAGCCAATACAATGCCAAGAGATAACTCAAATAAATACAGAAAGTCCTCTCCCAAGAATGCGCCTCTCTCTCTCTCTCTCTCTCTCTCTCTCTCCTCCAACTGCAGCTCCAAAACTTGTCTCTCAATGAACAAGTGAGTGTGTATCTAAGTGAGGCGCTAGCCTCCTTATTTATACAATTCTGGCATGTGTGGAAGTGTCTCTTCACTGGCAGGGCCGACTTCTCAATCTGGGTGGTTATAACCACCTTTAATATATTCTGGGGCCTACTTCTTATTCTGCCTATTATAATTATATTTTGATCAATCCGCAAAAGGGGATTTGGTCCTTTACAATAGCCGACATGATCAATCTGCAATGGGGATTGATCTAAAGAATAATTCCACAATAATAATTAGAATACACTTCGCAGTTACATTATTTCAACAGATAGATGTGGCCACTTTAACCTCTGTCCAATCTCAGCAAGAACAGCAGGCATTGAGTCCATAATCAAACAGCAGTCCTATAGATTCCCAAGATGATGTTGATGAATATGATTGTAGAGGGGCAGTTTCTTGTGACATATGACAAAGCTGTAATCTGAAGGGAAGGCTCCTCTCCATTGGCTATATCATAATTGCAGCATGTGTGGCCCATATAACACAAGGATGTTGTAGTAAAATATAAGAAGATAGCAGCCATCTTTGGGGCCTGTTTTAGCACTTCAATAGGCCAAGGCAAACAGCATTGAGTAGATCAATATGGTAACTGCAATTAGTATTAGTAATTTTGTGTGTTGGATGATTGCAAAGGAGAAGTTTGATTCAGCACAGAATCAACCAAGATGATATCCACTTGAGATAGCGCATAAGAAGAGAATGTTAGCCAGTGACATCCCACGTGGACTTACAGGAAATTGCCAGGCAGTGACGATTTTATGAATTTTGGGAAAAACTCTGAAGCTTTATTTGAATGTCTTCAAGCCAAGGTAGTCGTTTGATATCACTGCAGTTTCTCAAGGTGCTGTTTACCACAAGGATAGAGCTCCTGGTTTGCAGATTGCACCAACTAGTATCTACACATCAGCAAATTTTCTGTTTGCATGCTAGCAGCAATAGCAGAATTATGATCTCAAAGAGGGCCACGAGTTGCTCTACAGGAATACAATGGCTACTATGCTACCAGGAACACAAAGGAAGATCTAGAGGCCAGTATGGAGACAGATTGGTTCTTATGCAGCCTGGTTTATACACCTAAGACATTTTTTTCTGGCTGTACATAACAGCACTATCATGGTAGATTGAGGACTAGACTGGAGGGTTTTCCTTTTCTATTTCCTGATAGGAGACCACATTCACCAGCCCTAAAGGTGATGTTAACATGACGCATTATCATCTTTTCTGCACACTGCCACAGTAGTTTCTGTAGTGATGTATCAACAGCAGGAATACTATGAAGAATACTGTATCGTTGAAGGAAATCTATGAAGAATACCCTATGGTTGAAGGACAATATAAGCTTCAAGACACACTGTTTTCTAAAGCATGAATGGACAGCAGATTGTGTACTTTCAGAGCAGATCCCTGGGCCTAGTGTAGATACTTCACACAGCAGCCAGCAGATTAGAAACAATGTTAACAAGTTACGGCAGCATATAAAGACTTCTCCAGCATGTAGCAAATATTCTGAGTGCAAACCATGACAGGATCTGTGATGATAGTCAATCTGACTTTGTTCCTCCATCATATAAATTATCCACTCACAACTCATTGCAAATAACTGAGCACGCTTTGCAGATTGGTTGTTGGCAAGTCTATGGGTTGTCACATCACTAAACAGCAGAGGAGCAAGTGCATTTCCAGATCTGAGAAATTGAATTTTGTTGCCATTGGGAAGTCTTCTACATATAACGTCTTTGCTGGAGATTGAGGTTTAGCATTCTTATCACACTTAGCATGAATAAATAAACCTTTTGGAGTGGGTCGCTCCCTTAGCAGCTTTTGGATTGAAAGACAAAGTTAATAATAGGGGGGAGAGATCCACCTAGAGTAGATATTTATTGCACATTATTTGAGGGCGCTCTCAGCTTAGGGGTAGTTACAACCACCACCACACACATATCCATACAGATCCACCTTTCAAAGAGATAGATGGACCTTGGAGAAGATGCCCTAGCCTTTGTGGCTATTTTGGGAGTATGGTGGGCTCTTAATCATATTTTATACCTTGCTCTAGTAGAACACTCTTGTATTATGACATCTTGGCACATGTTTAGATGGTATCTAGATGAATGCACCCTATGAGGAGCCTTTATGTAGACCTCTGGAGGAATTTACTTGGTCTAGGAAGCTTGTTTGGAAGAACGCCCTAGTTTTGAGGAGGTTGTTCTAGCATCCATTGGACTATCTATTGCACACCTTCACATGAGATCCACTTTTTAAAGAGTTGATTAAAAGCTATGTTGTGGGGGAGTGCCCCCCCCCACCACTGCTTCATTCCCAAAGAGGGCTCCCAAAGGGAGCATTCAGGGAGTTCCCTAAGGAGAAAGCTTCGTGAATGCTCCATTCTAGGAGCGTTTTTTAGGAGCACACTCCCTTGAAAAAGAACACGCTCCCTAATCGCTTCCAGGACAATTCCAGAATGCTCCTATAAGTGCCCTAGGGAGCAAGCTTCTTGAATGCTCCCTTCTGGGAGTGTTTTTTAGCAGCGTGCTCCCTTGAAAAAGAACACACTCTCTAAGCGCTCCCGAGTCCCAAGACAATTCCAAAATGCTCCTAGGATGATCCTGGGAGCTTAAAAATCACTCTCCTAACACTCCCACGCGATGAGGCAAACTTGGCAAAACAAATTTCTTGTGTGAATCGACACAAGGTTCCAAAAGCTTACTTGAGGCATGGCTAGGGTTCCTTTGTGGATTAAAACACTCACTCACTCTATTTGCTCTCATTCTATTTTTCATTTCACTCATCTTTGCTAGGGTTTTGAATGGGTTGTTTACTAGTTGTTGAGGAGCAAATTTGTGAGAGTTTGGAAGGAAGATCAACAGATGCCATTTGTGAGATCCTGGAAGGGAGATTGAAGGTTGCCATAGTTATATTCAATCACCAATGGACAGCTGAAGAGGTAGGCTCTAAATCCCACTCTTGTTTGTTTTTAATTTTTTCCATATGTTGTAAACTAGTATATTCACTATGTTGAATGCTTGAATGTTCTCTTCTCCTACACTTCCCCATTTCTCCTTCTCCATCATTCTATTGCAGGCAGCAAGTTATTCTCAAGATTCAACAAACATGATGGGTATGTCAATGTGGTATATCCTTTGGTTCCAATTTTTATTATGATGGTGGTGATGGGAGGACGTTGAAATACCAGCCTGCTACCATCGGTAGCTTCCAAAGACATCTCAAAACCAAAAATGTATGACAATGAGTAGGGAAGTCTATCTTTACCTCATATGCTTCAAAAAATTTCAAACACAAAACTGGTAAAAGATCTATGCGCAGCCTAGTCTGTAATGTCTTTCCAAGATCCTGCGAACAAATCTAAACTTGGGTAAGGTCCCCATTTCTCAGAGAAGTGAACAAAACACAATAATCTGGCTAGGATACTGTTATTTGCAGGATCTATGAAAATACCTCCCGACTTCTCTTTGTCTGGATTTTAGTTAAAGGCTTCATGAAACTTCGGATAGTGTAATTGCTTTTGAAAGCAATACCCTATATATCTTATCTGAAGTATAAATTGTAACCTACATGTAAACTGTAAATTTAGTTGCTGCAAATATATGCACTATAGTTATGTGATTTCATATATGCATTCCAGCCAGGAAATTCCATGGATAGTTTTGAATTGCTATGGAAGATAATTTGAGAAAGATATCAATCATGTAGATATCAAGAGTCTTGACACTTGTAAGTTCCATATAATGAAATGTAGGCTTTGCACCCAATTTATAGCTCATGCTGTTTAAAGGGTTTACTCCCATAAATTCAATCCAGGACTGCCCACAGTGAATGAAGCCCATATTGACCTCAGAGCTTAATACCCAGTAATAGAACAGTTTCTGCAGTTTAGTGGCAATCAGTAATAACAGCTTTGACTGGACAGTGAGACCATCGATTGTGTCCAGTAATGGATTTTAAGGGATGTCAGCCACATCTATTGAAAACCAACATGTGGTCTCGGAAAGGTCTGCCCAGGTATAAGAAGTGCTACATGGAGGCATATCAGCCTTTCTTGCTGAGAGACTTGAAAGTCTTGGTGCTTTCATAACATCAGGGTTCCAGCCAGTTGCAGGAGTGGAAGTTAGCACCAGTTATTCTAGCACCTAAAGGTATGGAAACTTAAGTATAAATCTAATATCGTCTCCTTAAATCTGATACTGTCTCCTTTGCTCAAATGACGAGGAATGAAGGAGAAAAAAAAAACATTTACTGCACCTAAAAATTCGGGGAAGAACCAAAACAGCTGCTAGAGCACAAATATCTAAAAGGCCCCATACCATTCCCCGTACAAAAGCAAGTTAGTCCACTTATAGAATAAATCTTATTCACATGTCCAGTCACACCTTTGAAAGGGTAAACTATTTCAAAAAATCCAAGTTAAATTCGTCAAATGAAGAACTTTGCAGGGCTAATACGATTGACGTGAAATTAACTTTTGCAGCCTCTTGGATTCGTACGTTTCGGAGATTGTTTGGCCCAACAAAATACAATGGATAGAAAACATTGTTTGGCCCACCAAAATACAATGAATAAACAAATAAACTATTACCAGTACAAGCAACAGTCTCATTTCTGTAGACAGTCAGAACTAAAACCACCAACACTTGAAAATCAGTCTCAGTAAAGTCTTGTTCATAAGCAAATCTCTTATCCAAAATAACTCACAAATTTGATTCAAAATAAGGCATGTGCTTTAAATCCAAATTTATTTCTGGCATTTCAGAAATAGTATCTTGTTTTGTTGTTGTATGACGTTGAATAGGAGGCATGTCTTAGAAAGTACCTACACTGCATTGAATCAAAACAACACATATTTTAAACTCGATATCAGTTTTGATATGATGACCCTCGTTAGCAAATGGAAACAAACCAACCAGACGTGTCCTCCAGCGAAGCCTTTATGACTATCTGTATTCGAATTTCTTGTCAGAATCAATAGAATAGGCCATTATATGGAACGTTTGTTACCATCAGGTAAAATTTGAGTTAG
Source organism: Picea engelmannii (assembly GCA_009831015.1). Lineage (NCBI taxonomy): Eukaryota > Viridiplantae > Streptophyta > Pinopsida > Pinales > Pinaceae > Picea > Picea engelmannii. The sequence goes on along the minus strand of ML807007.1, from coordinate 22,574 downwards.
ATTCCCTTGCTTCATAAATATCAGCAGAATATCTCATCATATACATATTAAGTCAGCACCAGAGAATTCATTGTCTTCAAATAAGCTTCTAAGTTATCAGCATGTTATAACCCTAAATTGCACCACACATGCTTACCTGGCATCAGGCCAACTCATATCCCTTCTTTGCCAAAAAACTACTGAACAACTCTTCTAAAAACTCCATTTTTAAAAAGCAAACGCTAGCAGGCCCACTACAGCCCGCGGGCAAACGCTAGCACGCCCACTACAGCCCGCGTTTGCCTTCAGAATCACAAAAAACGAAAAGTTGCCAACGGAACGAAAAGCTTTTTGTCAGTTAACTAGAACTCCCGGCCATGCATGGCCGAGAGTTCGTCCAAAACCCTAGCTCCTTCTAGCCTATAAAAGGAGGGGTAGGGGTACTATTCAAGAGGAAAAATCATAGCAAAGAAACTCT
>ML807006.1:285518-298210 GCA_009831015.1 Picea engelmannii | reverse complement strand
CCTTCTTTCTAAGGTCAACAATTTTAGCTCTTAACTTACAACATGACTCTTCCTTTTCATTTATTTGATTCTTCAATAGTTCCTCTATTCTTTTGGCTTCTTCAATTTGGGTCTTGAGATGGACAATGATTTCAAAACTTTTGCTAATATCATCATCTACATTCATATCTTATTTTCCATTCTTTAGTCTTGTGATGTCTTCTTCCTTTTCTTCTAATTGAGTCTTATTGCTCTCTTCTTGTTCCTTGAGCATTTATTTTAATTTCAAGATGTGCCTTAGACTACTCCTAAGAAAATTCTTAGTGTTATCTGAAAGATAGTTATAGTCTATATAATAATGATCACTTCTATATCTATATAAACCCTCTTCAACTTCCTTTTGAAGTTTTAATAGATTTTCTTCTATTCTTTTCATGGGATGGTTACCATCAAAATTTACACAAACTGTTTCTAGATATTCTTCTTCACTTGTAGAGAAAAATTCATCATCATCATTGCAATCAAGGGTTTTTTAGGGTTCTTTACCTTCATTTGAAATATCTTCACGATATTCCTTTTTTCCAACATCAACACAATTATTTTCCTTCATCTGAAATGTCTTCAAGATCTTCCTTTGTGTTATCATCACTTGATTCTTTATCTTCACTTGAAAATTTTTCAAGATCACTTTTAGAAATAATAAAATCAATGGTTTTTGGAGATTCTTTACCTTTAATGATATTGATGGAGTGATCTTCAATATCTTCCTTCTCCTTCTTGCTTTGATATGTCTCATCTAGCTTTAGCCATAGATCCTTGGCGGAAGTGCATTGTCCCATGCCCTCTTTTATAGGGCTTGAGAGTCCACTAAGAATGGTCTTGAGAGTTAATGCATCATTCTTCTTTCCTTCCCTTTGAGCTACAAACTTTGACTTGTTCTTCAAGGGAACCAATCCACCAATGGATTCCTTCCAAATAGTTGCTCCCATTGTCTTCAAATATAATCTCATCTCTATTCTCCAAGTAGAATAGTTTTCCTCATCAAGGATTGGAACTTCATCATCCATTTGTGTGTCTATGGATCTCCTTCAAGCTTGTTCAGGCTTGTAGTGAAGGCCTGATTTGATACCAAATGTTGGACACACCTACCACACTTAGAGGGGGGGGGGGGGNGGGGTGTGAATGAGTGTGGGGCTCTTTTTCCCAAAACTTCCCTTTTACACAAAACTCCTTAGTTAACATTCAACATTCACTTATTACCCATTGATTTCATTTATAACCAGTTAGATGTGAACATATATCAGCAACATATATTAGCAATATATCATCAACAAGTCATCACCACAAGGAACACAAAGAGCACAAGATGTATGTACAATTTTTCTTTTTATTATGGACAACAATCCAGTGGTTTTCCAGCAACAATTGAATAGAGTACAACTTTACAAGAGCACCAGCTCTATATGCAAGACTCGGCTTACATTCTTAGCATCAACTGAGATGAGGCAACAATCCTCAATAGATATTAATCTGTCAACGAGTACATGACCTGTCAGTAGTGCAGCCCACGTGTGTACGTGCCCTGGATCACTACAGCCCACGTATGCACATGGCTAGTGTATACAACAACCTGCGTATATCTTCTGAACTATTAGGTTTTATTCTTCAAGATCAACTCAGATCCTCTGCAACCAATATATCATTCTCTTTTGTCTCTAATTGTCCAATCTGACCACCATCCAGTCACAACACATCCAATATTTCCAATAGTCTACTCATGCTCCACAATCAATCAATATGAATGATATCTCAATCATGTATAAACAACTAGTATACCATAGCAATCATGTCACCACTGAATCACAAGAGTATTTCTCACTCCATCAACCAAATCAACAAAACTGAACCACATTATAGAAGCCATACCAAGAATTCCCTAAGGATTCACAACACATCAAACAATAGTATCCATCAAGACAATAATGTAACCATACCAGTGTCTCAGTGGAAAATCTCAGCCCATAGAATGCAGATCTGGGACCTGCCACAGTATTCAACAAGAATTCATCATCTCAAACAAAAATATCCATGATTTTATCACTGTATGTGCCCTGTCCTCATACATCCCACGTGTGTACGTGCACTGGCCCATTACAGCCCGTGTACACCTCAGAAACTAGGGTTTCTTAATCTCCGATACTTTTGTCGTCAAGATCTCTGGCATTGTTGAAATTTGGATGCGTCCATGAGATCCTCCTCAAGCTCTCTTTCTTAGAATAGATCTTCAATCATGCTCAAGATATCCACACCAAATATTCTCTCACAAGAAGCTCTCATAAGAAGCTCTCCATCAATACTCCAAAAGATAATCTCCCAAGAAGCTCCCCATTGATCCACAAAAAAGGATGATATACAAGAGACCATTGATATTTTATTTATACTTTCATCCTCTAGGTCACTTAACCCATTTTTAGGTCACTTAACCCATTTCTAGGTCACTTAACCCATTTCTAGGTCACTTAACCTATTTTCCTTATTTTAGGGTTAACCACTTTCCATAAATAGAAAGTTCTCCAATATTCATCATTTAAATAATCTTTCTTGATTTTGTCACTTCTCTTTATTATTTAAATAATCCATCTTGACTTTGTCACTTTACTTTATCATTTAAATAATGATTTCTTCTTTTAGGTCACTTTGACTTCTTTGACCTTGGGAGCTTCAAGCCTTCATATTGGGGTCCTCCAACTTTGTAAGGCCATAACTCTCAAACCATGAGGAGTTATGTGACATTCCACATACCACTGGAAATGACATGACAAGCACTATCCATATAGGATAGTTTCACCAACAAATTCATTGATATTCATCTCATTATTCCACATACAAGCATGGGTCCTCCAACCATTATTCTAGGATAACTCAATATACAAAGCATCTTCCCATGAGGGTTGTTACACATCAAAATTACTCACTTTGATAGTGCCTCAAGTGTCGTCATTACAAGTGTTGTAAGTGTCGCATCTTGTCCGCAAGTGTCACATCTTGACTATAAGTGTTGCAAGTGTCAAAAACATTATGATGCCATCTTGCCCACGTTGTGCCTCTAACGACATCACAAAGACACTTAAGACACCTCAAAGGTTAGTTTGGAAGAAGAGAAATCACTTGACAGGAAGTACAAACCTTTTGTCATGGAAAAAACACTCAAAAACTGAATTTTGGAGAGGATCGCTCCCCTACCCACTGTCAGGGAGTGTTGGCACTCCCTGAGCCTCTTTGGGGGAGTGCTTGAGCACCCTGTGCACCCTTTTGGGGGAGCGCTACCCTTTTTTTATCAAATTCCGGGTTTGTTGAGGCAAATAAGGGAAGAATCCCTCAATTCTTGAAGGTAGTTGGATTCGAATAGATGGTCAAAGCATGATCTTAGGGGAGATCCTCAACTAAAGGAGAGAAATCATCAACTCATCCCAAATATCTCTCAAGTGATTGGACCTCTCCAAGGTTATATAAGGAGACCTTATCATGGTGAAAGGTACAATGGAGATTGAGAATTATACCTAAATTATGATCTCATAAGAAGGTATTGACAATGGAGATTGGGAATTACATCAAACTTATGATCTCATGAGTGAGATTCCATCAAAGCAATCAGTGGATATTATTTGAGAAAAGGGGTTGGACAAGGAGAACTGGAAGAAGCTGTTGCACCTTCATTCAAAGGATTGTAAGTACTTTTACTTGTTCTCATTAATATAATCAATGCTTGGCCTATTTATTTCAAACTTGTGCTTGTTCCATATGAGTTTGTATACAGTAGATGGATCTATGATTGAGATAATATCAGTAGAGTAGTAATTCCATTGTATCTTTGTTTGTTTTGCAAGACCTATCATGGAGCTCAAGATCGAAGCTCAGTCGGGACTTTGCAAGGACAAACGTCGCTAACAAGGTACATATATTTCTCCTTCTCTTTCATTTATTAGCTTGATTAGATCTAAAACAAAGGAAGTATCCATGTTAAGAAATTTTCTATCTTGGCCTTAGGAGTCTAGAGACCAAGAGGGAATCCACTTGTCCGCAGGGGGATTTACCTACAACAGAAATTGGCGACTCCACTGGGGATGAGCTCTTATTTTTGTTTCCATTCCTAGATATTGTTTTGGCCCTTTTCCCACTGATTTGATCTTCTCCACATTGTATTTTTTATTCTTATATTTGTTTGATTGCCTCATTATGTCATCAGGATCACCCTGATTGACTGAATTTCATTGATTTTTTGAATTTCTGGACTTTTTTCTAAGTTTTTGGAGCAAAGCGCTCCCCTCCTCTTGTTGTCAGAGCGCTAGAACTCCCTTGTATCCTTACACAGAGCGTTGGAACACTCTGGTGCCCCTTACACCAGAGCGCTACCCCATTTTTGTGAGAAATTCTCCAGAATTATCATCTTCTGAAGCTATTTCTTGGTTTTGGCTTTTGCTCAGGGTCCCATGCTCTCAGTCCATCTTGATATTGGCTTTCAAACACCCTTATTTCTGAGAATTCATCCTATTTTGTTTGGATTTTTTGACATTTTTCCTTACTTTGCAATAACTCTTTGTCCTTCACGATTTGGAGTCAATTTGTTGTTTTATTCTCGTTTATCTAAATGAGTGAAAACTTTGTAAGGAGTTTCAAATGTCTTTTGTACTTTTCTTTCTGATATTTGAGTCATCTTCTCCAATCTCTTTCTCCTTCCTTTTGATTTTTTGGCTTTCTGTTTCTTGTTTGATCATAACAAGGGTGTCTTTTGGTTTATGTGAAGTTTACTTCCAAATTTCTTAAATCTCACAACTCTTGAAGTCTGATTAGCATAAGAAGCTTTACATCTACTGGTTATCAGTCACATACAAACATTTTAGCATTGCATTGGATTTCTTATTGAGGAATATTGCATGAGGTCATTTCATCTTAGTGTTTCACAGTGAAAGGAATATCCTTCTCCTTCCCTTAATTAGACATTCATTGAAAGAAAAGATTTCTTATCATTTCTTATGCATGTTTTGGGAACTGAGTCATAATATCATCATTCTTCACTCTCATACACCTCTGAGTAAACAACAGTCACTAAAATCAGCGCTTAACTAAAATTTATCATACTTTTTACATCTTTTTTAGAAAACCTACATTAGTTTAAGGTGTATGGCTTTGGAATAGGTTGAAAGGATAAATTTCCAAAGCTATCAACCAAACTTATAATCTTGCGATAGGGAGAGAAAATCCAATTGTCATATAGGCTTTTTGGGATCCCCCTCTCACACAAGGGTTACACACGAGGTCGCATTCGGGTGAGTTACGAAGATTATCCCTCTTTGGTTCAACTGTTTGTAGTGTTTGAATCGTATATTGGGGGTCACTTGAGGGTATACCCGCGATTATGTGTGGGAGCCTCTTGAGTTGATTTCGAACTTGTTATCATGCCCATACGTTCGGATCGGACTGATGAATGTAACCACCCAAGGGTTGACTATGAGTTGGTGTCCTTATTTGCCATAATCTTTAGGGTCTCACACAAGGTGACGATGAAGGGAAGTCTCACTATACCTGGAAAAGACGTTGGTCAAACTCACTCAGGATCCTTGGAGGGTAAATCCAGAATTACTATGTGGAAGCTTACACCAAGGCATAAGTCTATTAGGCAGGTCGCCAACATAACTGATCCACCCGCTCTATCCCCACCTCTTCCTATTTTGATCTCGCGACATTGGATTTCATCACCAACTAGTGGTTTCATTGTGGGAAGGTTTTGTTTGATTGTTTGCTTCTCAAATTCATAGCATGTGTTGTTTGTGTTACTTAGTGGACTTTAGGTTGAGTCAGTGTTAATGGCATCAAATATTGAGAGTACCAATGGAGGAACCTCTTCTCCTAGGGAACCTTATACCTTTCCTTTTTTTGGAAACTTTGGTCCTCTGTACATTGCCACACTGAGTCTTTCCGGACTCACCATCGGATTATCAGTTTGGTTGTTCCCCACTCTGGTGATCTCGAATCCTCCCAATGTTTCAACTGTGCCTAATATTTTATATGTCAGTACACCACCCACACATCAACCTCACGTCAAATTTTTGCCTTCTTCACCCATTAAGTCTCCTTCCATTTCTCCTTATTCACCTAGTGAAAGCTCTAAAGCAAGTAGCCAGGTTGATCAGAAGAAGAAGAAGAGCCCTAAAACAACCAAGTCCCCAACAACATTAGATGTTGGATCCGAGCAACCAACTACTATTAATAGTACTGGGAGTGTTGATGAGGTCAACAAGATTAAAATAAAGAATCAGAAACCCAAATTCCCGTGCATTCTTTGTAAGGGTGACCATTTTCTGAGGGATTTCCCTGGTATTCCCAAGGTCTTAGAAATGTGGTCCTCCGTGTCATCAGCCTCTGTTGGTCATGTCGGTGATACCCCATCAACTAGTGACGTTAAGGTTGGTAAGAAGAAGACAATTGTCAAATTCCCTTGCATGTTATGCAAAGGTGATCATTATTCTCACCTTTGTCTTTGTATGGATGAGGCTTCTTCTCTTTTGGAAAAACTTCAACTTCCAAAAGGTTATCATAATCTTTCCCCTGACCCATCTTTAGTTGATGGACTGGTCAATCTGGTTCCATCCCCGATCAATCCAGTTGATCAGGTGGTCAATCTAGTTTCATCCTCGGTTGAACCACAAACCCAAGTAGTTGATCCAATTCTGTCATCGATCGGCCCTACTCTTCATCAAAAGAGTGTAACCCAAGCAGTCAATCTATTTTCATCCTCAGTCGATCCCACTCTCCCGTTAGAGAGTGACACCAAAGCGGTCAATCTGTTTCCACTCGTCGACCCCATTCTCTCCTTGGAGAATGAAACCCAAGTGGTCGATCTGGTTCTGTCATTGGTCAATCCCACTCCTCCTTTGACGAGTGCCAAAGTGGTTGATCCAGTCCCTTCCTTGGTCAATCCCACCCTTCATCCGAAGAGTTCCAAAGTGATTTCTCTGGTTACATCATCGGTCAATCCTACTCTTACTCTGAAGAGTGTTAGCGTGGTCGATCCAATCCCATCATTGGTCAATCCTACTCTCCCTCTAAAGAGTAAACCCAATACTTCCCACATTTTTCTCGTTGATACAGAATCTACCATGTTGGGGAGAATTCCTCATTCTCCCATGAAACCCCCTCCAAGAAATGAGGCCATCCTTTTTTATTGGGGTGCTCTAACTGGACCTCGTCTTCCCTCTCACATTCCTTTCCAAATTACAGTACAGGTTTGTGGTCGGGACGTTCCTCAAACGTTGATAGATGAAGGTGTGTCTGTTAGTATTTTGTCCTTTGTTGCTTGGCATGCTTTGGGTTGTCCTCATCTTGCGCTAGTTACACAGAATCTGTTAGATTTTAATAGAAGAACTGATCAACCTTTAGGGACCCTTCCTCAGTTTCCGGTAACTTTGGGAGGGAAAAATGTCTTTATTGATGTCATGGTAGTCTGAAACCCCTTGGATTTCGCTTTACTCCTTGGGTGGGATTATGTCTATTCCATGAAATCTATTTTGTCCACTCTTTTTCGTGTGATATATTTCCCACGCGATGGAAAAATGGTGACTATTGATCAACTTTCGTTCATTGGTCCTAACTGGATTACCTCCCTAAACGGTTCTTACATGTATACAGTATCGCCCCCGCTGCATGTCAATTATGTGGCGTTGTCTCCCATGACTTCAACTTCCAATGATTTGGATCTGGTAGTTGACATGGTGATCTCTTCGGTATGGATATTGGAGCCTAATCTCCTTACCCCTGTCGTGACCCTTGACATATGTTCCTTCCAGAGTGATTTTCTTCCATCCAGTGAAGATCTCTTGGAAGCCATGACCGAGTTTTGTCCCTTGACATGGTGTCCTTCCAGCGCGTTATTCTCTTGGAAGCCATTATCAAGCAGAGTCATGAGCATAGTTTCTCTTCTCTGTAGCAAGATCGTTAAAAAAATGAAACAGAGGTCACGAACACGATTTTTCTTCTTTGTGGAAAGCTCGTTAAAAAATGAAACAAAAGCTTTGAGCATAGTTTTCCTCTTTGTAGCAAGCTCGTTAAAAAATGAAACAACAATATGGGGATTGAACCCGGATCCCTGAGCATAGTTCTTTTTCATGTGTCAAGCTCATTAAAAAATGAAACAGTCACCTCTCTTGAACCTTCATTTCATCCACCCTTATCCTTTTTCTCCATCTAATAGAGAAATTGGTGACAACCTCAAAGTCGATGAATGAATTGAAGCTTGGAGGGCATGTCTCCAGCCTTTGATAATCATTCTGGAGTTAATCCCCCAGCTTTCAAGCTGGGGGCATACCGAGCTTATTCTTTGTTCTTCCTCATGCTCGTAAATACATGAGAATGCAACCGGGTAAACTTTTATCTATTTTTCGGACCTGCATGGATAAACGAAAAAGGAACCCCTTGGAGTCGTCTTTGAGCTCTTTTCAGACTCTCTAAAAATGAAAATATTATCGAGTGATCTTGCTACCTTTCCCACTCATTAAAAGGTTTGAAAGGGTGTCTTTCGAGTGATAATTTATCTCTTTTTCGGCCTCGCGAGACAAAATTACGAAAAAGGAAAACATTGGAGTCATCTTTAAGTTGTTTTCAGACTCTCTAAATATGAAAAACCATCGAGTTTACCTTCTCTGGACTCGTTAAACAATCATACATTGAAGAGCCCATATGGGATCGAACCCTTACTTCTTCCAGTTCATTAAAAAAAGGAAGAGGGACTTACCGAAGGTGAGTCATATCAAGCATGTGTTACCTCCCTCGAGCTCATTAAATTAAAAAGAGGTACTTGTCTATCTGTATAAGGGAAAAATTGAAAGAAGCAAGCCGAGCAGTTTTTTGAGAACACTACCAGTAACTCTTACGGTCGCCCTTGAACACGGCACTTTGTCATTGCACGCATTTTAATCCGTTGAACCTTTTCACTGAGCCAATCCTCTGAGTTTTTGTTACTCCTTTGGGTCACCTGACGAAAGTCACTGTATCCACTGCATTATCGTGTTTTGGTCCATGTCAAGTTTCTGTTGTTGTGTCTCAGTGTTCAAGGGAAGTATCTGCCTCGAAAGTCGTCCATCACAAATATCTTGTTTCAATACTCGTGTCATTCCATGTTCATGTGATCTACCAATTACATCTCTGTGTTTGTTTCATGTCGTTGATGGGGGATACATCAAGGCCCTCCCTCGATGAGTCTATTCCTATTGACTTCAACACATTATCCAGGAGTTAGCCTCATAAACTAGTTAGTACCTTGGGACCTACATGCCTCAATGGTAGGCCTCCTCGTGTCCAACAGTGGGTTTAAATCATTGACCTCTGATCGAATGATTTCATGGATTTTCAACTTCATCTCATTCATTCACATTCATTGGAATGTACTAGAGTACCTTGGGAATCATTGACATCAATGGTGATCTCCCTCGCACTTGTTAACGGTTTACCTCATTGACCGGTAATCAAGTGGTTTCTTCCATGTTTGACATCAGGACATCTATTCACATGGTTATATTCGTACTACATCGAGATCGGTAAGAAGACCCTAGGTTGAGTCATCTCTTATATGTACTTTTCCCAGGTTGTGAAGGAGTTCTTTTGAACTATGACACATATATTGTTACATAGATCCACTTTGTATTGGTCGTGGCTATGTCTTGTCATCTCATAGATCCACTGTGTATTCTTCATGCCTACGATCAGTTCAGGTCATAGGAGTATAGATCCACATTGCATCTGTAGTGGCTATGCCATTTTGTCAATATAATTATGGATCCGCAGTGTATTTTATGGTGGCCATACCTAAAAATTCTTTATCACTCAAGCATAGGTATGCATGCCTTGGGTTTGAAACATGTCATAATATTTGTTTGATGGTTGTGTGCATATTTTTCGAGTTTCTCTACGTCCATACCCTTTCTCAAAAAATTCTACAAAGTACTTCAGTCATCATCATCTTCTAACTTCATACTTTCGGGGGCAATCTGTTACACATCAAAATTACTCACTTCGATAGTGTCGCAAGTGTCGTCATTACAAGTGTTGCAACTGTCGCATATTGTCCACAAGTGTCGCATCTTGACTACAAGTGTTGCAAGTTTCACAAACAATATGCTGCCATAATTCCCATGTCGTGCCTCTAATGACATCACAAAGACACTTAAGACACCTCAAAGGTTAGTTTGGAAGAAGAGAAAACACTTGACAGGAAGTACAAACCTTTTGCCATGGAAAAAACACTCAAAAACTGAATTTTGGAGAGGAGCACTCCCCTATCCACTGTCAGGGAGGGTTGGCACTCCCTGAGCCTCTTTGGGGGAGTGCTTGAGCACCCTTTGCACCCTTTTGGGGGAGCTCTACCCTTTTTTTAGCAAATTTTGGGTTTGTTGAGGCAAATAAGGGAAGAATCCCTCAATTCTTGAAGGTAGTTGGATTCGAATAGATGGTCAAAGCATGATCTTAGGGGAGATCCTCAACTGAAGGAGAGGAATCCTCAACTCATCCCAAATATCTCTCAAGTGGTTGGACCTCTCCAAGGTTATATAATGAGACCTTCTCATGGTGAAAGGTACAATAGAGTTTGAGAATTATACCTAACTTATGATCTCATAAGAAGGTATTGATAATGGAGATTGGGAATTACATCAAACTTATGATCTCATGAGTGAGATGCCATCAAAGAAATCAGTGGAGATTATTTGAGCAAAGGGGTTGGACAAGGAGAACTGGAAGAAGTTGTTGCACCTTCATTCAAAGGATTGTAAGTACTTTTACTTGTTCTCATTAATATAATCAATGCTTGGCCTATTTCTTTCAAACTTATGCTTGTTCCATATGAGTTTGTATGCAGTAGATGGATCTATGATTGAGCTAATCTCAGTAGAGTAGGAAGTCCATTGTATCTTTGTTTGTTTTGCGGGACCTATCAAGGAGCTCAAGATCGAAGCTCAGCCAGGACTTTTCAAGGACAAACGTTGCTAACAAGGTACATATCTTTCTTATTCTCTTTTATTTATTAGCTCTATTAGATCTAAAAGGAAGTCAATATCCATGTTAAGCACTTTTTTGTCTTGGCCTTAAGAGTCTAGAAACCAAGAGGGAATCCACTTGTCCGCAGGGGGATTTACCTACAACAAGGGATTTCACCATAAGGGGACCACTTTGGAGTTCTTCCATTTGTGCACTTTATCAATCATGATAAGACAATAATGAGTCATCTATACATTTTTCCAACAATGCATCATATACCAATGAAACCACATCGATCCATCTTCATCATGTATCAATGAAAAATCATTGATCCCTCTTCATCATATCAATGACAACTCATTGATCCATCTTTGTCTATGCTTTCTCATCAAGGATAATACATATTACATTACATCAATCATCAATCAATCAATCCTTTGACATCAATCAATCACTTGACATCGATCAATGACATCAATCAATCACTTGACATCGATCAATGACATCAATCAATCAAACCATTGGCATCAATGACAACATGATCCAACAAATCTAAGCTATCTTATCAAAATTAAAAGATACAACTACCATTCATTCATTACAATAAATGCCTCCAACAAACAAATGAGAGCAACTTCTCATGATCTTTATTAAAACTCAAAAACATAAATGTGAACGCATCCTTTCAAGATATTACATTAATTTTTTTATCATTCAAATTAAAAACATTATCAAAATATGCGTTGTTGCATATCCAACTCTCTTCCACTCGTGTGTGCTTACGATGCTCTTGCATCAAGAGAGTACAACAAACCAACTGGATCACAAGAGTGCATGGCTCAACAAATACACACAACTTATTTTTCCATCGGATACATCTATTGTGATACAACTCAACATGTGATTACAACTCTTGTCACAGACTTCATCGCACCTTTTTCCCAACTCTCGTTCATTGTCCATGTTCACATGTCTCTACTTTGAACCTGTGGTCATGCACACCCTTCACCAAGTCATCGTTCTCTTCGTACACACTTCCCCAACTCTATGTCGAACTCCACCACATATTCCCCCTAGGAGACACCACTGAACACATCAACAACCCAGTCCTTCCTGTCACACAGACTCACCCAACTCCTCCTTTGTTTAGACTTTCACTTTCCTAGCCTTAGCCTTTCGTGTTCCAAGACAATTTTCATAGAATAGTCATGCTAAGTTGCCACCTTGTTAGACAATTGCACCATAGACTTCTCCCCAACTTGTCCAACCTCGGACCCAACACTTAGCTGAAATCGACCTTCACCCAAACTTCGGTTTTCTCCTTGTTGTGCCTTATGCTATATGTTTTGTTGATCACCCAACCAAAAGAGACAAAGTCAAGTCACTTCATGACTTTATGTCATCCTCCTTAGTATAATTCCTTGGAAACTCACCTTTTCATCCTTTATATATGTGTTGTCTCACATAACTAAATTGTTGAGTCTCTTGGAGAACCGACGCACTCATTCCATGTTCGCACCCTTTTGCAAATCCCCCCCCCCCCCAATGTGGGTGTGCTCGGGTGGTTCGCCCAACCAAATCACTGAGATGTTGATTAAGGTTGGTTGTCATTGATGTCAACCCTTGAAGAAAGCCCCGTAGCACAAAGGTTTGGGTAATGGACCCAAGATTTTTTTATGTAAATATGA